>ML267932.1:78810-100953 GCA_005239495.1 Nicotiana undulata
CGGGCTGAGGAACTTTGTAATTTGAATTGGTTATGATCTATTGAGTATATTTTCATTGAATTATTGTTATTTGGATAGTTTGGGAGCGTTGCACATCCATTTTAGTCGTCGTAGAGGCTTGGAAGCCGGTGATGAATCTTCGGAGCGAGGTGAGTCTCCTTTCTAACCTTGTAAGGGGGAATTGTCCCCTTAGGTGTTCTACATGCTACATGTAATTATTTGCTGGAGCTACGTACGTACCAAGTGACGAGAGTCCGTACGTAGCGGCTACTATTATTAGGTCCGGGTAGTTAGGCCCCACATCATGCCCTGTATACTTCTTGTAATGAATTATATGTATGTTATAATATCCTGTTGTGTGGTTTTGTTTCACTGAGACTTATGGATCTTAAAATAATATGGAAGGAAATTGTTTTCACGGAAAAATATTATGAAATGAATTAACTTACGGGAAAGAATATGAAAAAAATTATTTATGGAAAGTATTGTGAAAGGAAAAGAAATGACTTATAAGTTTTGTACTCATGTAAGATATTATTGTTTTCCCCGAGCTTTCATTTACTTAAATAATTGGAAAGGATTGTGGTGAAATGAACTTTACATTCTGTGTGCGCATGTTGTCGCTTCGTAATTTATATCCCGCGAGCGATATGTAATTTCCTTCACTCTTATGGGAGCGGGCCGTACGCCATGGCGGATTTATAGTGCACTCACGGTACGGGCCGGTCGATCCCCGGCAGTGCACAGGGATTTATTTGAGAATGCACTTATGGTACGGGCCAGTCAATCCCCGGCAGTGCATGGATGAAGTTACATTATGATACAGTGTGATTACATTGATAGACGCACTTACGGTACGGGCCGGTCGATCCCCGACAGTGCGTAGTTGGACTATTGATAAGCATGCACTCATGGTACGGGCCAGTCGATCCCCGACAGTGCATAGCTCTTCTTGATATGATTACATTATAAGCATGCACTCGTGGTACGGGCCGGTCGATTCCCGGCAGTGCATAACTATTCTTCCTCCTGACTCCAGCCGGTTGTCCTACTCCTGTGGGCGCATGACTGTTTGGTACTTTTGTTTTCCTGATTTATGATTTGACAGATGTTTGGGGAAAGGAGACATGCGAGTTGTTTCTGCTTTCAATATTTACTTGGGAACTCTGTATTCTCTTCACAATTGTGGTGCACTATTTACATGTTTACTGCTTTCCTTATATCCTGTTTATTTATATTACTGTTGGACCTTAGTGAGTATCGAGTCGATCTCTCGTCACTACTTCTTCGAGATTAGACATGATACTCACTGGGTACATATATGTATATGTACTCATGCTACACTTTCTATGCATTTTGTTGCACAGGTACCCTCATAGTGCAGTGATTGATTCGGAGACTTACTCAGGTTGCATTGTTCCAGTGGCGTTCCGCAGCTGGCAGAGTCTCCCTTCTATGTCCCTACACTTTTGTCTTTATTACCTTTGTCCACTTTAAATTATCGGACAAGAGTTGTATAATTGTATAAATTCTTAGAAATTGCTCGTGTACTTGTGTCACCGGGTTCTGGGAAAGTGTTGGTATTTCTTGTACTGCATTAAGTGGATTTTCCACCGTATTTAGTTTACGAGCATTTGCTTTATTATTTGATTATAAATGCAGAATAAGACATGATTTTGAAAGTGTTAAGCAGGAAGTTGTTTGAACTGGTCCAGGGATTGGCTTGCCTGACAGTGTGTCCGACGCCATCACAACCCATAGATTTTGGGTCGTGACAGTCACGGTCGTTGGTTCATCTAAAACTATTTCAGATTATATGTTTATGTTATACTTTTACAAAATCATGCATACTTATTCTTGAAACAGCTTGTTAGCAAATGCTACCCTAGTTATACAGACAGTATCATCAGATCAAGCCGAACGAGTCAAGCAAAGCCAGCGGGGATACGAACTAACCTTCCCCTTTACAAAACTCACGATTTTTCTTTGGATGTAGGCACAAAGAACAAACGCGTAGAGAAATCTCAAATTTCATCACAATCGCAAAGGCCAAAGTTCGATGTACACACAAAAAGACAAACATGTTCAAAATCACAATCCTCAAAACCATCACACTTGCCGTTGTCTATTATCAATACAAATGATTCCCCGCAGTCACAATGCCCTCAATAATTACATCGCCGCAATTCATCACCAGCTAAGAATTTCTACCGTCATTTATTTCCTGCATAAGACTATCTTTCTGCCTTCTGAGACTAAGCACTATCTCCATCTGCATTATCTTTGCATACCATTCTGCCTTTCGAGACTAAGCATTGTCTCCATCTGCATTATCTTTGCATAAGGCTACCATTCTGTCTTCCGAGACTAAGCACTGTCTTCATCTGCATTATCTTTGCGAAAGTCTACCATTCTGCCTTCCGAGGTTAAGCTCTGCCTCCATTTGCATTCACATCTTTGCATAAGGCTACCATTCTTCCTTCTGAGACTAAGCACTGTCTCCATCTGCATTATCCTTGCATAAAGCTACCATTCTGCCTTCCGAGGTTAAGCTCTACCTCCATTTGCATTCACATCCTTCCATAAGGCTACCATTCTGCCTTCCGAGGCTAAACGCTGCCTCCAATTTACTTTTCAAAAGCAACCACTGCCTCAAGCACTATTTACTTTGCTTTCCTTTCGAGCTAAGCTCTGCCCCTTTAATTCGCAAGACTAAGCTCTGTCTTGTTAGCATCGTACTATTGCATCTTCATGGGCTGAAATATCGCCAACCTATCCAAAGGCGTCATCGTTCAGAGGCACCATCTTCATAGCCCGAGAACACCATGTCATGGTCTGAGGATCTCTTTTATCATCTTGCATATCATTATTCAAAGGCGTCATGGTTCGGAGGCACCATCCTCATGGCCTGAGAACATCATTTTCATGGCCTGCGAATCCTGCATCAAGCAATTCATGGCCCAGGACGTCATGGTCTGAGGACGTCATCCTTAACCGTCCGAAGACATCATTGTGAACACTAATTTTTGACCACACCCAAATTCTATACTATTTTGGTGTAAATATTTCTTTTAGGTTTAATCATAATATTTTAAATTTTTATCTTACTCTTAATAGGTTTTATTTAAAAAATTAAAATCTACAAAAAATATTCATATTCTTAGAGTATACAATTTGTATATATATATATATATATATATTCTTTTAATTTTAAATGTAAGTTATAGTAGTATTTTTCTTAGTATAATTTAAACTATAGTGTAAATATTTAATTTTTTATGTATATAATATTTAAGGATAAAGGTAGCTCACTCCTATTTTTAGCTACACATTTTCATTTCTCTTTTATTTGTTTCGAAAAAAAAAAGGAAAGTAAAAGTAATTTAAAAAAAAATAAAAAATGACACCTTTACATATTTCCTCACCTCAATCCCACGTAAATCAACTCTTTTGCACATTATCAGGTAACCACCAAACAATTTATTTATAAAAGAAGGAAACACACAGAGGGATGGGGGGACACAAAAAACAGATCTGAGAGTATAGAGAGGGAGAGAACGAGTAGGTTTGTCTAAAAAAAAATCCTTCTCCATTTTCTGCCCTAGAAAATCTTTCAAACACCATAAAAACCAGCAAAAAAGAGCTTCATTTTTCCAGCAAAAATGGACGCCCAAACAGCCATGAAAGCAGCCCCTTTTCTCCATTAAAACTCTACTGTTTCAGCCCTAAACCAGCCCCAAAATAGAGCTCAAATCCCCCACAACTAACCCCCAAAATCAGCACCTAAAACTCACCCCAAAATACGTCAAAATCCACCCCAAAATCGCAGCAAAACTCAACTGCGAAAATAGCCAAAAAGAACAGCGAAAATCAGCTATAGGACAACCACGAAACTGCCCAGAAACAGTTGCGAAATCCATAAAAAGAGCGGCTGAAACTTACCTCCAAACACCACCAACGGAGGTTGCCGTCGAGGTCGCCATTTGAGAGTCGAGGTCGTTTGCGGTGATATTCTGTTCCGATCGAGTCCAGTTCGTCGCCGTCGTTAGAGCTCCGATTTTGGTTCAAGATTTCTGTACATTTAGCTCAAGTTTTGTGGCTAGTTGTTTTGGTCGTCGATTCAAAGGTCTGACCTTCAATGGAGTTTACGTTTAAAATAAAGAACATTGCTATTAAAAGGTCACGCTCTAACTTTACTTATCTATCTAATTTCCAGATCTTGTGACGTGGCTTTTTGAATTGTTTTGTTGGATTCCATTTGTTTCCGTTTGACTGTTTACAAGACTAAGGAGAGTCTGCAAATTTGAGGAATACTTAGGATGAATCAAATGGTGATGAAATTGTCCAAAGGAAATAAATGATAAATGCAGATTGCATGTATGTTAGCCAAGACAGAATCTTGTGTTCTATTTTCATGTATGTGAAATGTTGTTTTATGTGGCTGCTATGATAATTGACAAGCAAATAATTCTTAGATAATTTCCGTCGTTAATATCCTTCTAGGCACACCCCTAGTTAATCAAATTATCGTGATTACGTACGTTCGCGTGATATAATTATGATTCAAAAAATGAATATCGTAGCTTGTGTTAGGCGCGACCTAATCTATCATCGTGATTATGTACACGTTCGCGTGACATAGTTACTATTTTTTTTAAATAAAATCAAGGTACACGTTCGCGTGACTTTAGCCAAATAATTTTAATTCTAATTTTAAGGGCTATTAATTATGTACACGTACGCATGACTCGTCTCAGGATAATTTCTTAAAAGTTGTAAAAGGTAAAAATATACATAGGTTCTAAAATACGTAATTAAAACAATTTAATTAAGCCATGTATGATTAAAGTGACCGTGTTAAAACCACGGAATCCGGGAGTGCCTAACACCTTCTCCCGGGTTAACAGAATTCCTTACCCGGTCTTCTGGTTTCGCAGACTTTAACACATAGTCAAAACTTCCTCAATTTGGGATTTAGAATAAACCGGTGACTTGGGACACCATGAATTATCCCGAGTGGCGACTCTGAATAAAATAAATAATCTCATTTCGATTATGTCACTTTAATTGGAAAAACTCGCCATACCCCCCTACGGGAAGAAGGAGGTGTGACAATCATTCATGGTCTGACGGGAACTTGGATCATGTTTAAATTACACACAATATATGCTTGTATTGCTTATTTGCAGGTAATCATCCGGCAATCAACGCCCATCCCGGCAGGAGCGGACCCGCTCCAGTTCTCCTAACCACCCCCGCAAACCGCTTGTTCACCTAACCCTATACGTTGCGTCCGTCTTTGCAAAACTGCATCGGTATACTTCACCGATGACTCTTGAAATACATACAACCTGATTCCTGTAAAACCAGGGATATTTAGGTAACTCAGAAACCAGGGTGCGACCTAAATTCCCTCAAACCATTTCACTCGGTCAAAATTGACCATCATATCTTTACCCGACAACTCTCATCCTTTCCGGGTAAAGAGGGACAGTTGTTGATACCTAATTTTTCCTCAAATTATTTTAAATTTTGTATATATACCTTCCAAAATTATTTTCTTACAATAATTGGTATTTTTCCATAATTTTCCATATTTTTATTAATTTCTTTTCCAATTTATTCAGCACTTTATATTAAATAATTATTCATAAATCATATTATAAATAATTTCAAAATATTTCCTAGCTTACTATATCATTTAATCCTATTAGGATTTAATTATTTCATAAATTAGCCAATTTGGCATCATTTAGCTATAATTACAATAATTTTGCAGTTGTAGCCTAAATGCGCATTTTATACCATTTTAATTCAATAATGAGTCATCTTATATTTTTAATATTAGTTAATTATTTTAATTTTACTTATTTAGCATTAATTTCATTTTATATAATCATTTGCTATTTTTATTAATTATTTATCTATTTTAACGGGTATTTAATTAATAGCCACTTTTTAATTCCTTGACTAGCCTAATTTCACCCGGACCCCTACCCAATTAAAACCAGCCCAATACCCAGGCCCCAACCTATAAGCTACCCGACCCAATTTCCTTTTAATCTGGACCGTAGATCATTTCTGATCATCGGACCAGATTAATCCCTACCTTAATTAGACTTAGCGACTAACCCCCCCTCCCCCTCATTTCACTCAGGCTCTCATCTCTCTACTCTCTCTCTCTATATCTCCAACCTCCTCTAGAGACTTCCAGTCTCTCCAGCCTCCGATGAGGCTCATTCGTCTTCTCCGGCTACCTCTCTTGCCGGAAACCATGGGTCCTCACCCCTCTTAGCTTCATGGCTCCCTCCTACACCGGGTATCACTGTCCTGAGGTTCTCAGGAGATCCTGAAGCGGTTCACCTCACCCCATGCCTGCTTCTTTCCATTCTTCGGCCATCCATGGCCGACCGAGTAAGATCCTTCCACTTTCGGCTAAACCTATGGGTTCTAAACCCGGTTCTCTCTATCTCTGGGTTTTCTCTCTCTGAAACCCTAATTTTTGCTCTTGACTTCTTAGATCTATAACTGATCTAAGAGTTTTATGGGTTATCCTTACTGTTTTCCTAAAAATCTCTCCGATTTCTTAATATTTCTCTCAAAATTAGGGGTTTTTAAACCCTTTTTCTTAAAATGCTTCTCTTCTGATTTTTAGTATCATTCTATGATTCGTACTATGTTTTAACGATTTATTTAAGTTTTCCTTTCACTTGACTTATTATATTGAAAACCCTAAAGTTTTCGGTTCAATCCTAGATTCTATGTGTGTCTTTGATGATACGTTTGTGCATATGTTTGATTCTCATGAACTTCATAAGTCTCTATGGTTTTACCCTATTGTTTGCTTATTAACCTGCTGGTCCTTGGTTTCTTCCGCTTATGTTGTACTTGGCTTATTGATCTCTCTAATTGTTACCATCCTTACTAACTATGAGTATTAGGGTTTTTGCTCTTGTCCTGACGATTGTACCATATTCTATTCTGCTATGTTTTTAATTGCATGTTATTCCCTACGTGAATCCCCAATTTGTGTTTCTAATTTTTTCCTAATGTGTGTTATCCCGCTTAAATCAGTATTATTTTGACATTTTGAATCCTTGAATGATCATGATTAGTACTCTACTGATTTTTACACAATATTCTCTACTGGTTCTGAATACTTCCTTAAATAAATGATACTTTCCTTAATTGGTGCTAATTTCCTGTGATTTGAATCTCTCTCGAGGATTTCTTGTTGATTTTCAGAATTTTCTGCCTTATTTCTACGAATAATTCTGTCAAACTAATTCACACATGCTTTCCGCAATTAGAATATTCTGAACTTAGCCCCTATTATATGTCTTATACTTTGTTGAAGTTTATTTCTGTATGTGTTACCATCAGCCTATATGATTCCCTTTCCTTATGTTATCATTGCTTGTATCCGTTTGATTATTGACTCCTCAATTAAAGGGAGTACTGCTATTAATGAGATTCTAATTGATGTGCACTTCCATAATTTTGCTGAACTATTATTTGTTACCTTATTTTCTTCCTATTTTCAAAACTATAAGTACCTTCACTCTTTCATTAAGCTAAAGACGAACATACACATTGTTCATACCCCTCTCTTACTCACATATTCTCTACTGCTCTTCCCTTTATTACTTGCTACTATTACTAGTCGGCTGCAAGCCAAAACTAGTTGTTCTATTTTGCTTACTCTTCATTCTGCATTTGCTATCTCCTAACTGGTATGTCCTAATTTCAGTTTAAGTTTCAAAAACAATGTGCTTCTTTTAGTACTTCAATTCATACTATTTTTAGTATACTTTTACTTATGGTTCTTTGTTCAACCTGCAATTAGTATGTCTACTTTACTAGCATGATTCTTAATATATTCCCTCCCTTAGACTCAACATGTTTACTAAATATCCCCATTTTTGCATGTTGTTTTCTTTGATTCCTGGCATACCATAATCTGTACTATGTGCTGCTTAACTTCTCTATAGTTATGAAGCACATGTTGTACCTAACCCCCCCCCCCCAGGACTTCTTTGAGTCTAAACCTATGTAATTCTGTGTGCTTGCCCCTATATGCTTTATACTTGTCCCCAATCCCTCATTCCCCCACTTGTGGATGCTGAACTTGTCTGAAGTTCCTTGTTCTATGTGTGCTGTTTGATTATGAGATTGGTATGTTGTTGCCCTAACCCTTTTCAAATTGTTTCACCCTAAACTCTTCTATTGTTCTGTAAAATTAATTCAAACAAGTCTTATCTCAGAAACTATTTTCCAACTCTATTCTTTAAAACTATATCAAGCACTCTCACATATACTCTTAGAAACCTAGGTTCTGTCCCTTTTGTGTGAGCATTGCCTAGGGACCTTTGAGCTCCCTATGAACTTTGACACACAAGAGCTGGCTCTTCTATACTGCACTTATTCCATCTTGGCTATGAAATCTGGGTGTGAGCACTGCCCGGGGTCCTTTGAGATCCTTAGGGAACTCTGACACACCCGAATTATGAAAGGTTATGAACAATAGTACATGGTATTGAGGACCTGGATACTTGGGCCTACTGTGGAAGGCTCCCTATAGTTAACTTCTTCTTTTCCTATTTTAATTATGTAATTCATATTCAAAAGCTTGTAATAATTTGTTAATACTATTCTGGGGCTGGATATTGGAAAATGGGTAGGGTATGCATGCCATAGTATAGTATGGGTAGATATCATGCTTCTCTAGGTTTACATTTCCTATGTGTGCACTAGTAACCATGACCAGGGGATCAAGCATGCCATACATGTTGGTACACCGGTTTTTCTTTGAGCATATCACCCTCACCTAGAAAAATCATGTTCAAAGGATCAGTAATAACAAATAAAAACTGCTATCATGTGATTCTGAGAATGTATTTTAAATCCTGCCTTAAACGAATGTGTTAACAAAATCCGCAATCATGTTTTGCCATGCTATATACGTAAAGATCATGTTATAGGTAAACAACTATTAAAGCATGTCCCTTATGTTGTTCATGAAGCTGTGCAATAATGTAATAATACTGTAGTACACCTAGAAATCCTGCTTAGGGTAACAATCCACTACTAAATCAGTCATTCTCATACTTGTTGCATCTTCTAAAAATATGTTCAAAAATACTGTGATTTTATGCACTTAGAAGATCTTGTCTAGGAATTCTGCATATAATCATTTTGCATATCTGTTTACGCGTATTAGATATCATGTTCATAGGATCGTACTTAGCTTAACACACAGTCCTATGTTCTAAATAAACTGTCAATCAGTACTTTGCTCATATTTAGAATCACATGCTATTAGATTTAATCATCCGAAATCCTTAACAAACCAGTACAACCGTTGCATGTTATTTTACACCTAGGCAAGACTTAGGTAATCAATTAAATAAAAACCAGATCTGTCTTTGTGATCATGTTTAACCACCAGCATGCTAAAGCCAATAGGCAAATTGATTAGAACCCTTTCTTGAATAATAAGATAGGTCTGCCTATCTGTTTATATGCTAAACTCACTTACACACCATGTCTTAGGATTCTGAACTTAAATACTGCCCTTAAATGTGTTTGAGTCGTGTTGTCTAATTACTTTACTTGTGGAGGTATATGTGAGCCTTTACCTGTTTTCCATGTTCTCCTCTTATTTGCAAGTCCTACTTGTTTATTGTATGTCGCCCTAGCATTTTTTACCTTTAAAACCTGAGGGTCTGCCTAGAAACCTCCCTTTTAGGATAGTAGTCCTAACCTCCTCCAGGACTAATAGGAATGGGGCGGGTAACAGCACACAATAGAGTTCGTGACCAACACGTGCCTTAGTTACCTTCACGGGTGGGAAAGGGTAGAATATGAACATGATGACCGATGCACTAATACCACGTGTAGCCCCTCTATGAGGAGTGTCATACCGGGTATTGCATTGATGTGATCCATATTTTCACAAACCTAGGATATCCTTTACTTTAAATGTTTATATTGAAACTTTTTTCAAAACTTAGCCATTATATAACTGTTTTCAAACACCTTGCATGCTTAAGGACTTAAACCCCCTCTTATTTGAGCCTTTATTTGTTTTGTTTTCTAAATCGTACAAATTCACAAAAGCTATTTGGCCGGGAACCACACTTGTGGATCCTGAGGGGTGCCTAACACCTTCCCCTTGGGATAATTTCAAGCCCTTAACCTATCTCTGGTTAACAACGTAGTTGTAAATGAACCTCCTTAGGTGCCCTAACGCACCTTTAAAATCGTTAGGTGGCGACTCTCAAAAAATGCAAACCCCTTTCCCAAAAGGAAAGAGTTGCCTCAACCCAAAATGTCCTGAACCCGATCTCCGCGAGGGAAAAAGGGGGCGTGACAGCAGCGAGTTCTTCATCAGGTCAAGAGAGACTACTCATCTAGTGCTAAGCGGGTTGAGAATAATCTATCCTTATGCTCCTATAAGGGTAATGAGGCAAGCTGGGAGAAAACAGGTCATACCTCGGGTTCCCAACATGGTCCTATACAAAGCAGACTTCAAGGGGAACACCATTCCGTTCAAGTTCGAGGCACAACATATGTGGAATCAAGAGATAATTCTGGAGAAAGATACTATCGAGCCAGATCGGTATCATGCCGGCCATGTGTACTTCTATCCATCATGGTTGGTAGATGATATAGCGGGAGATGTCAAGCCGGGGATTAATCTGAAGAAAAAGGTTATAGACGATGCTGCTGAAGCACAAATCAAATACAAAATGTTGCACAAAAGAGTTTTTGAGTATGAAGCCAGGCATTTGGAATAACATAAAGTGGACATGGAAGCAATCAACGAGTGGAAGGAAATCGCTACTAAATCAACAAAGAGATTGGAATATTTGGGGAAAGGGTTGATGGAGCTTGAAGGAAAGATGAGGAAAAGGATCTCAGACTATCATAATGCAGAGGGCAACGAAGGAGGGCATCTAGCAAGGGCCTATCTGCTGTTGGACATGCGCGACCTGGGGAACCTGATTGATGGAGCTAAGAAGGCCAAGCATGGAGAAGGCCCTTTAGGACGAAATAGATTAGGAATAATGTTTCATTTGCTTTCTAGACTCGTTTTAGACTTTGTTTGTAATAAGGCAAATGCCATTAGTAAAATTTTCAAATTATTGTCGTTTTAGTGGAGATTTGGTCCATTTATCACATTAATGAAATGACGCAATTATTGGCATCAATTTTCTCCAAATCTATATGTGTCTTAAGCCTACCTCGGGCACAACGAGGTCCCCAAATTAGGACGCGAATTTATAATTCCGCAAATATCCTTTTAATACTCCTTACTAACTTATTTGCCTTTTGATTTCTTTTCTTTTGTTTATTCTCATTCCCTAAGGTTGGTTCGTGCGTAATGGCATCATCACATATCATACCATATCCAGAGGTCCTCCACATCCTCCTCATCCAAGTGATCCCAAAAATAAAGGAAAGGCCAAAATGGATGTTATGAACGGTATCAGGAAAGACAATGCTACATATGCAAAGAATGTCGAAACTTCAGATGGTCGGAGTACTCCGACACAGAATGACTTGGTCTTACGGTTAGAACAGAAAATACTGGAGTTACAATAGGAACGTGAGCAGGTTCTGAACTTGGCGAACCTTTCCCTAATAGCTAAATTGTCACGACCCAAAATCTATAGGTCGTGATGGCGCCGGACACCATTGTCAGGCAAGCCACCCCTCCATAAGTTAAAATTCTTTCTTGTTTAACATTTTCGAAATCGTTGCCTTTTTCTGCATTTCATAATCAAAATGAATAAATTTTCGTGAATTAACACGACTGGGAAATCAATTTAGTTTAACAAGATAAATCTCATCACATCCCCAGAACCCGGTGACACAAGTACATGAGCACCTTCTAAGAACTTATACAATTATACAACGCTTGTCCGAGGAACAAATTGGACAAAAACTATAAAGATAAAATGTAAATACATAGAAGGGGGACTCTGCCAGCTGCGGAACGCCTCCGGATGGATGCAGCCCGAATAAGTCTCCAAATCAATCACTGTACTATAAAGATACATGTGCAACAAAATGCACAACAAGCGTAGTATGAGTACATAAACATATATGTACCCAGTGAGTATCCCGTCTAATCTCGAAGAAGTAGTGACGAGAGGTCGACTTGACACTCACTAAGGTCCAACAATGATAATATAAAACAGGATATAACGGAATGCAGTAGACATGAGAAACAGTAAGCAACAAGTACATGTCAAGTACAGAGATCCAGGAAAAACTACTGAAAATAAGCAACAATGTACACTTTCCTTGTTCCCAAGTAATCTGTCGAGCCAATATCACTGAACCGGTGCCAAATAGTCATGCGCACACAAGAATAAGACAACTGGCCGGAGTCATAAGGAAAACATCTATGCACTGCCGAGGATCGAACGACCCGTCCCAAAAGTGCATTCTTACCATAGTCATGCCTGCGCACTGCTGAGGATCGAACAACCTGTACCATAAATGCGTCTTTCAAATTAATCATATCGGTGCACTGCCGAGGATCAAATGACCCGTCCCATAAGTGCACCTTTCAATCTTCCGTGGCGTAGGGCCCGCTCCCATGAAAGTGGGGGAAATCACACATCGCTCGCGGAATGTAAATTGCGAAGCGGTCACATGCACACACAATATTCTTTAAAATTTACTTTCCATAACCAATTACTTCCAATTATCAAATTCCATAAAATCTCAGAGAAGCAATACCACGCATAACATGAGTTCATAACATATATGTCATTTGCAAGAAAGAATATAAGGTATGTTGTGGCCCTAAAATTTCCCGACATGGCACAATTCCTTTTTATATTACTTTCCGTAAAATAATTCCTTTCGTATTATTTAAATTCCATAAAACTCAGAGAAACATAACTTCGTATAGCAGGATTTCATAACATATAGTTCATCACAAGAAGAACACAAGGCATGATGTGGGGCCTAGCTACCCGGACATGACAATAATAGCCGCTACGTATGGACTCTCGTCACTTGGTGCGTACGTAGCCCCCACAACAATTACACACAGCATATAGAACACCTATGGGGCAATTCCCTCTTACAAGGTTAGAAAGAAGACTCACCTCGTGTCGAACCTACTTTCCGGGTCAAGAATGCGCCCGAAACTTCAAACTCGTCTCCCAAGGACTCGAAACTAGCCACAAGTTACTTAATTATATCAATAAATGCTAAATGAATCAATTCTAATGCATGGAAGTGAGTTTTCTAAAGTCTTTCCCGAAAAGTCAAAAATCCAACTCGGGCCCGCTCGATCCAAACCCGAAATTCGGACCAAAACCCGATTACCCATTCGACCCCGAGCCCGGATATATAAATGGTTTTGGAATCCGACCTCAATTGAGGTCTAAATTCCCAAATTTCAATATTCTTAGGTTTTACCCAAAATTCCCAATTCCACCATGAAAACCCTAGATTCTAGGATGGAATCTTGTGAAAAGAAGTTAAGGAGTGAAAAAAATGAGTTAGAAATCACTTACCAACGTTTTGGAGAAGAAAGAGTGTTTGGGAAATCGCCTCTTATGTCATTGGGGTCTTGAAAAATGAAAAATAACTGAAAATACCACTTATATATACCCCTCTCAGGCCCCCACTGCGGTCAGCAAAAAAGGGACCGCGGCCACGCTTAGCAAGGTCAAGAAAAGCTGAAGAAAACCAAGAAAAATGACTGATGGGACATGCTTTAGTATTGTGGCCATAACTTTCTCTAAAGATGTTCAAATTATGATTTCTTTACCTTTCTAGACACTAGACACGAAGGGTACATCTTTCGTTTTTGAATCATCCCAACATTCCTTGTAGATCAAAAGATATAAGCCTCCGAAGTCGGACCAGTGACCCAGCCTCTCCACTGCGGACCGCGAAAACACGACCGCGGCCGCCAAGCCCCCCCATCCCGGACCGCGAAAAAAGGACCGCGGACCACGGTGGTGGGTTCAGAAAATTGACCCCTCTGACCTGCAACAGCTATATTTTAGCTTAAAGACATCCCGAGACCTACCCGTAACCCACCCGAGCCCTCAGAACTTCAAACCGAGCGTTCCAACAAGTCCCAAATCATCCCACGGATTTGCTCGAGCCTTCGGAACACCCAAAACAACGCTTAAACTCAGAATCACACCTCAAAACCTCTAGAATCAAACTTAAGAACCTTAAGCTCTTGAATTCGCTAACAATGCGCCGAACCGACCTATACTACTTGGAATGACACCAAATTTTGCAAGCAAGTCATATTCGACATTACGGACCTGTTCAAACTTCCAGAATCACATTCCGACCCCGCTATCAAAATTTCCACTTCCGATCAGAGTTTTCAAAAACCTTCAAATTTCTATCTTTAGCCAAATGACTTCAAAATGACCTTCGGACATCCGAATTCACTTCCGATCGTGCTCCCAACTCTAGAATCACCACACAGAGCTATTCCCGGACTTGGAATCCCAAACGGACATCTATAACACTAAAATTCCTTCCAACCCAAACTTATAAAATTTCTTCTAAAATGCTATCTTCCGCAATATACGCCAAAACGCTCCCGGATCATCCAAAACCCGATCCGGATATACGACCAAATCTGAAATCATCATACGAACCTTCTGGAACCTTCAGATCCTGATTCCGAGGTCGTTTACTCCAAATTCAAATCTTAGTCAATTCTTCCAACTTAAGCCTTACGAAATGAGAATTTTCCTTCCAATTTGACTCCGAACTTCTCAAAATTCAACTCCGACCACACCGATGACTCATAATACCTGAAATGAAGCTGCTCATGACCTCAAATGGCTGAACGATGCGCTAGAGCTCAAAATGACCGGTCAGATCGTTACATAAAGCGTCACGACATTGAGCGTGTCAACGCGATTGAGAATTATAAATGGTGGAGTAGCAAAATAGAGAGCATATTGGCATGGGTAGGGTATGAACCTTGTAGGGGTCTTGGTAAGAATCTCCAGGATATCACTAAACTAATACAACTAAAGCGTCATAACACAACCTTTGGACTTCGATATCATTACACCTGACAGGAGTACAACGATTGGTCGCCGCCATGGCGTGGTCCTTATTACCCCCTTGAGCAGCCGGTACCACATTTGAGCGGTCATTTCATCAACCCGACATGATGTGGGGATCTAAAAAAGATGGAATTCTAGTTGGATTAAGGAATTTGTTCTTAGAAGATGAAGACATGAATTGCAGTGCAATAGTTGAGGAGGAGGAGGAGGAAAAACTTGTCATTCGGACAGTGGAGAAGGGAGCTATTCTCAGGAATTGGACCGCTACACCATCAAGGGCCCATTGAGTTCCTGGGTAGCCTGGAAATTAGTATCATTACTTTGAAAACAATTTTATGAGCGTTTAAAGACATTTTTCAGTGTTGTGTTTTTATTATTTTGCTTTGAAACAATTGTTCAGATCGTTAAAATTGCTTTGTTTGACGTTTTGTTGTTTATCAATGGTTTGCTATTTTAGTATTTATTATTATCCTTTACATTTTCTCTCTACATCGTTATTATTACTTATCCTGATAAGCCGACAACTGTGACATGTAATGAGACAACGCAACATACGGATAGTGATTCAGAGGAAATAGAAGAAGAAGATACTATACCTGAGGAAATTGTCAGAGAAGTAGAAAATTTTGAGAACAAGCCTAAGTCCAATCAGGATGAAACAAAGATAGTCAATTTGGGAGATTCCAAAATAGTCAAGGAAACTCGTGTAAGGATCCACCTATCACCGTCAGAGAAACAAGAGTACATCCGTTTCCCTGAAAGAGTATGAAGATATTTTCGCATGGTCTTATGATGATATGACTGGTTTGAGCACATCTATAGTGGCTCATAAACTACCTACCAACCCCATGTGTCCGCCTGTAAGGCAGAAGCTCAGAAAGTTCAAGCCAGATATGAGTCTGAAAATAAAAGAGGAAGTCACCAAGCAGATCAAAGCTAAGGTTCTCAGAGTGGTTGAATATCCAACCTGGTTGGCTAATATTGTGCCAGTTTCAAAGAAAGATGGGAAAGTCAGAGTATGTGTCGACTATCGGGACTTAAATAGAGCAAGTCCTAAAGATGATTTCCCTTTGCCCAATATACACATAATGATCGACAACTGTGCCAAGCATGCACTCCAGTCTTTTGTGGACTGCTTCGCGGAATATCATCAGACCTGGATGGATGAAGAAGATGCTGAAAAGACAGCCTTTATTACGCCATGGGGAGTGTATTGCTACAAAATGATGTTGTTTGGCCCAAAAAATGCTAGAGCCACTTATATGAGGGCCATGACAACCATTTTCCATGACATGATACACAAGGATATAGAAGTGTATGTAGACGATGTCATCATCAAATCAAAAGAGGAGTACAGATCACATAGCAGACTTGAGGAAGTTATTTGATTGGCTTCGAAGGTAAAATTTGAAACTAAACCCCACAAAATGTGCTTTTGGGGTCCTTGCTGGAAAGTTGTTAGGATTCATCGTCAGTCGCCGAGGAATCGAGTTGGATCCGTCAAAGGTCAAGGCTATCCAGTATTTGCCACCTCCAAGGAACATGTAATGACCCAAAAAGGGTCATGTCGCGTATTTCTAGCTAAAATTGTGTTCCGAGGTCAATAGAACCTCCTTCTATCTCACCTCGATTTGCATGTGCAGCCCGGGCGTGTAGCCGGGAAGCCGTTGTGAGAAAAACTAATGAAATGATGTTTTTGTACTTAAAAATCTAGTAGAGTTGACTTTGGTCAACATATTTGGTAAACAGACCCGGACCTATGATTTGACGGTCCCAAAAGGTCCGTAGGAAAATATGGGACTTGGGCGTATGCCCGAAATCGAATTCCGAGGTTCCAAGTTCGAGAAATGAATTTTTGAAGAAAATTGTTTTCTGAAAAATATAAAGGTTTTTTGAAAATGAAATTCTATGTGAAACATGTGGTATCGGGCCCGTATTATGGTTCTGGAGCCCGGTACAGGTCCTATATATTATATTTTCTATGTCTGTGAAATTTGGTAAGGAACGAAATCCATTTGACGTGATTCGGACCTAAAATGCAAAAGTGAGGTTTAAAGAAAGTTGTCAGAAATTTTATCGATTTTGAGGCTTAATTCGATGTTTCCTATGTTATTTTGGTGATTTGATTACACGAATAAGCCCTCAGGATATTTTCGAGATTGTGTGCACTATTGGTTTGGAGTTCCGAGGGCTTGGGTGAGTTTGTAGTAGGTCTCGGGGGGTGCTAGGCAAAATCACAGTTGTTGCAGGTTCAGAGAATTCCAAATCTCTGAACCTGCCTGTGCGGTCCGCGGTTCCTTTTTCGCGGCCCGCGGTAGAAGTCCTCGCGGCCGCAGTCGCCTTGTGCGGTCCGCGGTGGGGAGCCCGAGAGGGGTATAAATAAGCGGGATTTTCAGTATTTTATTCATTTTTCAAGACTCAAACATAAGAGGCGATTTTTCCAAGCACTCCTTCTTCTTCAAAACATTTGTAAGTGATTTCTAACTCATTTTCTTCACTCCCTAACTTCTTTTTATAAGATTTCATCCTAGAATCTAGGGTTTTCATGGTAAAAATTGGAAATTTGGGTAGTAACCTAGGGCTTCCGAGAATTTAGGGAATTACCCGTGAATTGTATATGAAATCATACAAAAATCATATATTAACGATCTTAGGTTATGGGTGAGTGCTTCCTTCGAGAATTTTCGGAATCCGAGCATGCGGGCCCGGGGGTGAATTTTGGGATTTCTTCAAGAATGATGAATTGACTAAATAAGTAGGAGAATTCCATGCTTTGAGTATAATTTGATATATTTACGTAACGTTTGATTAGTTTCGAGTCCTTGGGAGGCGAATTCGGAGTTTCAGGCGCATTATTGACCCGGGGAGTAGGTTCGACGCGAGGTGAGTCTCCTTTATAACCTTGTAATAGGGAATTGTCCCCATAGGTGATTTAACTGCTATGTGTAATTTTTGTGGGGGATACATACGTACAAAGTGATGAGAGTTCGTACGTAGCGGCTATTATTATCATGTCCGGGTAGTTAGGCCCACATCATGCGTTGTATTCTTCCTCGTAATGGATTATATGTTATGAATTCATGTTATATGTAGTATTGTTTCCCTGAGACTTATGGAATTTGATAAGTTGAAGGAGTTGATTATAGGAAAGTAATTTTAAAGGAATATTGTGTGTGCATGTGACTGCTTCGATATTTATATTCTGCGAGCGGAGTGTGATTTCCCCCACTCTCATGGGAGCGGGCCGTACACCACGGCGCATTGAAAGATGCACTTATGGTTTGGGCCCGACCCTCGGCAGTGCATAGATATAATTTTTTTATGGCAAGGATGCATTTATGGTTTGGGCCGTTCGACCCTCGGCAGTGCACAAATATGATTATTTTATGGCTCAGGCCGGTTGTCCTTATCCCGTATGCGCATGATAAAGTGTTGATGAATTCATGGATATTGATTTGACAGATATTTTGGGGAAAATGAAGTAATAATTGTTATTTACTTCCAGTATTTATTTGGATTTTCGTGCCTTTAATATTTGCTGCTTTACTACCTTCACATGCCTACCGTTTTTATCATATTCTGTTAAATTATATTGTTGGACCTTATTGAGTGTCAAGTCGACCTCCCGTCACTACTTCTTCGAGATTAGACGGGATACTCACTGGGTACATATTTATTTATGTACTCATGCTATGCTTTTGTACTTAATTGTACAGGTTTTGAGGCTGGTGCTTCTGGTTATCAGACCGGAGCTCGATTCTGACTATAGCTGGATCTGACTTCACGGTGAGCTGCTTCTATGACGATCCTGGAAGCACCATGGAGTTCTTTGTTTATTTCCCGTTTATTTCTTTCAGACGGTGGGACTGTATATATTATATCTTTGTTATATTCTGCTAGTTTTCCCGTAGGACTTGTGACACTAGTTCCTGGCACACACGTGGTAGATATTATTGATTACAGGTTGAATATATATTGGCTCATGCCTCCTTATGACCGCTTTTGATTAAAACCGGTTAAATATCCTTTGCGATTTATGTTTCGAACTTTAAAAACTTGGTATATGTTGAAATGCTTAATCAAATAAGAAGGCACTCTTAGTGAATTGAGTGTTGGCTTGCCTGACCCCGCTGTTGGGCGCCATCACGACCTGAGTTAGGATTTTGGGTCGTGACAGAACAAGAAAGATGTGATGAGTTTCTTCGGGCGCCTCAACTACATCAACCGTTTCATAGCGCAATCAACTGTGATCTGTGAACCAATTTTCAAAAGCTAAAGAAGGATGCTGCAACAAGTTGGACTGAAGAATGTTAGAAAGCTTTTGACAAAATCAAGGAATATTTGCCCACACCACCAGTCCTGGTCCCGCCGGACTTGGCAGACCTCTACTACTCTATTTTTCCGTACTAGATGGGGCTTTAGGTTGTGTTTTGGGACAACACGATGAGACGGGGAGAAAAGATCATGTCATATACTATCTGAGTAAAAATTTCACACCCTATGAGGCACAATATTCTTTGCTGGAACGCACCTGCTATGCCTTGACGTGGATAGCTCAGAAGTTGAGGCACTATTTCTGTGCCTACACTACATATCTCATATCAAGGATGGATCCTCTTATATACATTTTCCAAAAACCCATGCCTATGGGAAGTTAGCGAAATGGCAGATATTATTGAGTGAATTTGACATCATCTATTTAACTCAGAAGGCGGTCAAGGGACAGGCGTTAGCAGATCATCTGGCAAAAAATCCTGTAGGAGGAGAATACGAACAACTGAAAACGTACTTTCCTGATGAAGAAGTATCATTTATAGGGGAAGATATCGCCGAAACCTACGACGGTTGAAGAATGTTCTTCGATGGGGCTGCAAATTTCAAAGGAGTGGGTATTGGAGCTGTTTTGGTATCAGAGACAGGTCAACATTATCCTGCA
Organism: Nicotiana undulata; assembly: GCA_005239495.1. Taxonomy (NCBI): domain Eukaryota; kingdom Viridiplantae; phylum Streptophyta; class Magnoliopsida; order Solanales; family Solanaceae; genus Nicotiana; species Nicotiana undulata. Next base: position 98,821 of record ML267932.1, read on the forward strand.
TCCGCGAAACTCAGATTTTTGTGTACCAACAATATGGCGGAATATGAGGCTTGCATCTTGGGGCTCAATTTGGCTATTGACATGAATATTCAGGAATTGTTGGTAATTCGCGGTTCAGACCTTTTGGTACATCAATTTCTAGGAGAATGGGCTACAAAGAATACCATAATATTACCGTATTTGCACTATGTGCAAGAGTTGATGAAGAGATTCAAAAAGATAGAGTTTAAACATGTTCCGAGAATCCAGAATGAGTTCGCAAATGCATTGGCCACTCGGTCTTCCATGATACAACACCCAGACAAGAATTTCATCGACCCTATTCCAATAAGGATCCATAATAAGCCAGCTTATTGCGCTCATGTTGAATAAGAAATGTATGGGAATCCATGGTTCCATGATATCAAAGAATACTTGGCAAAAAAAGAGTACCCGGAGCATGCGAATCATACTCAGAAATGCACACTCCGAAGATTGTCCAACCATTTCTTCCAAAGTGGAGAAATTCTGTACAGAAGGACTCCAGACCTAGGATTATTATGGTGTGTTAACGCCAAGGAAGCTTCCAAACTGCTCGAAGAGATACATGACGGAACTTGCGGACCACACATGAACGGTTTTGTTTTAGCCAAGAAGATATTAAGAGCAGGATATTATTGGATGACTATGGAAACAGACTGCATCAGGTATGCCCAAAAGTGTCATAAATGCAAAATACATGCAGATATGATACGAGTGCCACCAAATGAACTCAGTGCAACAAGTGCACCTTGGCCTTTCGCCGCCTGGGGAATGGATGTCATCGGTTCGATCAAACCCGCCGCTTCGAATGGGCACAGGTTCATTTTAGTAGCCACAGACTACTTCACGAAATGGGTTGAGGCTGCATCTTACAAAGTTGTAAATAAGAACGTCATCGCAGATTTTGTCAAAGATGGTATTGTTTTCCGATTCGGGGTGCCAGAATCCATCATCATCGACAACGCTGCCAACCTCAACAGTGACTTAATGAAATCTATGTGTGAAACTGTAACGACCTGGTCTGTCGTTATGAAAAACCTGCATTATAACTGTTGTTATTGACTTATTACAGATTGGTTATTCTGTTATTAATGTGTTAGAGTTGATAGGCTTGGAATCGGAATGGTTAAATAAGAATTCAGGCACTTAGTCCTTAAGAATAGCCTTAAAAATGGGAAAAAGTCAACTAAGAGTTGACTTATTGGTAAACAACCTTGGAATGCGGATTTTATGGCTCGAATAGCTTTGTTAGGTGATTTGGGACTTAGGAGTGTGTTCAGAATAATGTTGTGATGTCCGGTGTAGAATTAGGCTTGAATTGGTGAAAGTTAGTTTTAGGCGATTCCGGTCGGCAGTGAAAAATAAGCTATCGGGGTTGGAATGGAATTCCGACAGTTGGAACAAGTTTGTAATGTCATTTTGGACTTGTCTGCAAAATTTTAGGTCAATCGGAGTTGATTTGGATAGTTTCGGCATCATTGGTGAAAATTTAGAAATATCAAAGTTCTTAGGCTTGAATCCGATACAAATTTGGAGTTTTGATGTTAGTTTTGGTGTTTTGAGAGTGAAAATAAGTTTGAATGATGTTATGGGATACGTTGGTAAGTTTGGTTGGGGTCCCGAGGGGCTCGGGATTGATTTCGGGTGGTTAACGGGCATTTTTGGACTTAAAAACACTGCTGTTTCTGGTGTTTCTAGGGTTAAAATGGACCAGGGTGAATTTGTTCAGTGCGATCGCGGAATAAGGGTCGCGATCGCGTAGCTTTGGAGGTCAGTTCAGTGCGATCGCGTGGGGTTCATCGCGATCGCGTAGAGTTAGCCAGGCGCGTGGGGAGCGGAGTCAGTTGTTCTTCGCGATCGCGTGAGAATGGTTGCGATCGCGTGGGTCGAGGTTCCATTGAATTGCGATCGTGTGGCTTATGCTGCTATCGCGTAGGGTCTTCTGTGGGCCTGGGAGATTTGTTCTTCGCGATCGCGTGAGTACATCCGCGATCGCAGTGCACAAATCACTAGGCAGTTAAACAATATTTCCTCCGCGACCTAAACCCTCTTTTACACCATTGTTGTACGGAAAAGAGCTCTTGGGGGCGATTTTGAAGAGGGAAATCCTTT
>MDKH01239940.1:0-15381 GCA_005239495.1 Nicotiana undulata
ATGGACCAGGTTCAACAACCCCACGCAACTCGACAGGGGGAATTCCTCATGAAAATACTGGCCATGATCCTGTTCCACAATAACAAGACAACATGGAACAATCCAGAAGTGAACAACTGGTTCTCAAACCACACAGATATCAGATTTCTCACCCTCTTGAGAACATCATAACAAACTTGAGATCTGGAATCAAAACTAGACCCTCCTTCAAAAATCTGTGTGTGTTTGATGCATTTCTATCCTTGATTGAACCAAAGAACATTGCTGAAGCCCTGAAAGATGCCGATTGGGTAACTGCCATGCAAGAGGAGCTGGATCAATTTGAGAGAAGTCAAGTATGGCACTTGGTACCCAGGCCACTGGATAGATCAATAATTGATACCAAGTGGGTCTTCAGGAACAAACTCGATGAGGATGGAACTGTTACAAGAAACAAGGCAAGACTGGTTGTTCATGGATACAACCAAGAAGAGGGAATTGATTATGATGAGACCTTTCCTCCTGTGGCAAGATTGGAGGCAATCAGACTTCTTATAGTATTTGCTGCACACATGGAATTCACTCTGCATCAGATGGATGTCAAGAGTGCCTTTCTCAATGGCTATTTGAAGGAAGAGGTATTTCTAAAACAGCCTCCTGGTTTTGAAAGCAAAGAATCACCTGATCATGTATATAAACTTGACAAGGCTCTCTATGGTCTCAAGAAAGCACCTAGAGCTTGGTACGAGAGATTGTCAAAATTCCTGCTGGAACATGGGTACAAACGAGGCAAAATAGACAGTACTTTGTTCCTAAAGGAAAAGGGAAAAGATCTTCTGATTGTATAAATATATGTTGATGATATCATATTTGGGGCAACAACTGAGAATCTTAGCAAGGAATTTGCTACATTAATGGGGAGTGAGTTTGAAATGAGTATGATGGGTGAGCTAACCTTTTTCTTAGGTCTGCAAATCAAACAAACTCCACATGGAACAATGATTCATCAACAGAAGTATGTGAAAGAACTCCTCAAGAAGTTTAAAATGGAAGATTCAAAGGATATAGATATCCCAATAGCCACAACTACAAAATTGGATGTGGATGAACCTTGTTCATCCGTTGATCAGAAGACGTACAGAGGGATGAATGGGTCTCTACTATATCTTACTGCAAGTAAACCTGATATTGTGTTCAGTGTGAGACTATGTGCTAGGTTTCAAGCCAATCCAAAGGAGTCCCATCTCACTACAATAAAAAGAATTTTGAGATATCTGAAGGGCACCACTGATTTGTGCCTTTGGTATCCTAAAGGTAGTAATTTTGACCTTATAGGATATGCTGATGCTGATTATGCAGGTTTCTTGGTTGACAGAAAAAGTACTTCAGGCATAGCTCACTTTTTGGGCTCCTGCCTTGTCTCTTGGGCCACCAAGAAACAAAATTCAGTAGCCCTGTCTACTGCTGAGGCTGAATATGTGGTTGCAGCCTCTTGATGTGCCCAATTGCTATGGATCAATCAACAACTCCTGGACTTTGGTATAGATGTGGGATGCATTCCTATTTACTATGATAACACTAGTGCAATTAGTATGACTAAGAACCCGGTTCATCACAAGAGAACTAAGCACATAGATGTTAGGCACCATTTCCTGAGGGATAACTATGAAAAGGGGATGATCTCAATCGAATTCTGTGCTACTGATTGTCAAATTACTGATATATTTACCAAAGAATTGAGTAGGGAGAATTATGAGAGAAACATGCTTGAATTAGGGATTATTAAGACCACATAATTGAAAAACAAAATGAAAAAAAAACTAGGAAAAATTGAAGAAAAAAGGGGGAAGTTTTCTGGCTAGAAATTTTAATTAGGTACTTAATCAGATTAATCATTGCTCAGTACTATGTCTTTATTGCCATACTCTTCTGCCATGTATTAATATGATTCCCTAGTTGCTAATGATGTTTCTCTATTTTTGTGAATTGAGGCAAAATAAAGATTTTTAACAGGATGAACCTGGTTCATCCATGCTGGTTTACATGACTGACAAGGTACGTTCTCATCTCCATACATGTATTAATTCAAGTACATTCATACATGAGCAGGACTCTATCCATTTATGGTTCAGTTCAAATTCTCGTACTTACCCAAATAATGAACCAGTTTCAAGAAGCTCCATCACATTTAATTAGCCTAGTTTTAGGGGGAAAGAAACAGTCTAATCAATGTCCAATCACTGACAGTTCTTAATCGATTAGTATCCTACTTGTGTTAATACACTTCCATTATAATCACCCCAGCCACAAGTTATAAATAGGCCATCATTACCCATTGTGAATAAACCAATAGACGAACCCTGTTCAAGTCACTCAACACTAAAATATCTACTGCCTTTTGCCCTCTCTTCTTTTTCTCTCTAAAATTTAAAACCATGTCGTCTGCTTTCGTGACTACGATGAAGGAGTATATGAGTCTGATTCTCCACCGGTCTACAGTTCTGAATCCTCTGAGACACCTGAAACCCCTGAACATCATGATGCCCCTAAACCCACACCAAACCTTACCCCAGCCCCCAAACCCCGTCATGTCAAGGTTCTTGCATGCAAATCTGTGGCTTCAGGTTCACGAGAAAAGTTCTTGGAAGATTTATTACAGGCTGAAGAAGAACCCAACCAGACTCGTCCAGTGAATCGTTCAAATCAGCACATGAAGATGATGCACCTGGTTCGTCCAGTGTTGAGAAAGGTAATACTGAAGTTACCTCTGTGTTAAATTCTGAAAATAGATTTGTGCTGGTGGGGTTTGTGGTGGATGTGGAAGTGCCAAGTAGGCAAAGAAAAACTGGGAAAATTCTTGAGAACGAGGGAGATACAGGTGTGAGGGGATCTGGGAAGGATGGTACCACACTTGAAATTTGTGGCCCCATTCTTGAAAATCTTGAAGATGATGTCGTAGTGACAGGGGGAACTAATGAAGTTGAGGAAGCTGCTGCTGGGTTGGAGAAGTTAATGAAGGAGATAGAAGCTGCTGCTCTGGGGAAGAAAATTTGGATGACAGACTGAAGAAGCTGGGGGACTCATACAGCCCCAAGAAAATAAGGACTCCAAAGTCCATCAAGTCTAAAGCCTTAGTTTCCTCAAAGAAAAGGAAAACTGATGAGTCTGTTGGTGTACCTGTTCCAAGGGTACGAGCTACGAGAAATACTGTTCGAGAAGAAGAGGAGAAGCTGGAAAAAGCTCTGCAAGAGAGCAAAATAAAGAAGGCAGAGAAAGGGAAAGCGAAAGTGGGGGAGCCTGTTGAGGCTATTGCTGATGATGAGGTGTTGGACCTGGTCCAACAAGAAGAGGAGGTTGCTCCAGTGGTGATCAAGACACCCAAGCCCAAAAAGGCTAAGACTTCCACAAAGAAGTCAGCACCTGTGTCTGCTACCACTGCGAGTACATCTACGAGGACGAGGTCTAAAGTAAAGTCAAAGAAAGTCTAGATTGTTGAGAGGGATTATGATCCTGAATGGAGTTGAGATGAAGAGAAGGAGGTTGGAGAAGTGTCGACTGATAGAGTTTCCATGTTTGGAAAGAGACATATCTTGAAGGGAAATTTACTGAAGGATTTGGAGGAGCCGGGTATGAGGTACTTAGTGGATTTTCTGGCAGCGCAAGGCTGGAAGGACATGGTCCTTCGCATGGAAGGCAGGCTTGTCAGAAATGAGGTTGTGGAGTTCATGGGGAATGCAACTGTGATTGGAGGAAGGGTTACCTCATTGGTCAAGGGAGTTGAAGTCTCCTTTGATGCTCAAGAACTGGGAGTCATTCTAGACATTCCATCTGAGGGCTATGACGACTATACAAGGAAGAGATGGCCTTGCTTAGATGGAATATCCTCAACTATCAGCATCACCAAATTATTTTGTGACAATGAAGAGGAGCCTGAACCCAGGGCTGTGTACAAAAGTGAGATGAAGCCTGAACACAAGATGTTCTTTGAGTTTGTAATTAACTTTCTGCTGCCCAGACAAGAACGCAGGCACATTGCCAACTACATGGATCTAACACTCATGGAGTGCCTGTACAGAGGCAAGCATATCAATTGGCCATCTTTAATCATCCAGCTTTTGGACAGAGTGGTGAATGGCACCAAGGCCCATGCAATTCCTTATGGCTTTATCCTTACTGCAGTTCTGGCTCATTTTGTAGTTCCCACAAAGAAGGCTGAAATGGCTACTGCAAAGGATTTCTTTGGGAAGAACACTTTGTTGTCATGTGATTACACTATCAGTGCACCGGTAGATGAACCTGGTTCATCTCGGAAGCAACTAGTCAATAGCAAGGTCCGTGCTCTGGTGCAGGAAAGCGAGCAAAAGGATATGGAGATCCTTCGATTGAAGACCCGCTTAGTTGAGGTGGAAGCTGAGCGTGATGCTCTCAAAGCTGAATTAGCCAAGGAGAAGGAGAAAAACGAGGGTGTCTTAAACCAAATCCTGTCTCTTCTCCAAACCAAGAATCTAGTCTCTTCTGCACCACCCCAGACTTAGGAATTTCAAGAACTACCCCCTCCTATCCTATCAAGTGCCCAGTTTGGGACAGTGTCAAGTGTCTTTTGTTTTAGTTTTTAATTCTGTTTTGCTCATGTTAAGGCTGTTTTTGATTTTAATCTGTTTTGGTGCTGATCATCACTGTTAATCAATGAAAGCTTGTTGTTTTAAAAATGTCTCAATTTCTAATTTAGCTTACATTATTGGTTTCTTGTGTTGATTAATCATGTTTGCACCTGCAGTTGCCTAAGTTGGCCATGAGTAAGAATTAATAACCGGTAAGTATCATTTTGCAACTTTTCGATGATGCCAAACGGGGGAAGATGTGTTGTGTTGTTCAAAACTTTTAAAAAGTGGTATTTATAACCTAATGAACCTGGTTCTTGATGATTAATGCTCAAAAATATACAAAGTGTTGAATGTGTATACAGGATAAAAGCACAGAGTTTGTCATCATCAAAAAGGGGGAATGTTTTGGCCCATGTCACTAAATGAGTTTTGAAGATTGACAAATATTGACAAGTTGAACCAGGTCCATCAAAGCAGATACATCTGAACGAAGCAGTTGGCACAAGAATCGTACAAGTCTAGGAGATATCAGTGATTGTTGAGTATCAAAGAACTAAGAGAATGTCTCCTAATATGAACATGTTGCAAACTGATAGAGATGACAAAAGTTGATTTCAGCTAGGACATAAATAGAGGAAGGAAGTTGAGTTACAATCAAACTCGTTTAACAAGGAAGAGTTGGATCAGAATTGAATCATGGACCCAACAAACGGACTCTATAAATAATAAATGTATTACTGCTGAAACAAGTTATGCACAAGTACTAAAGTTAATCAAGATCTGAAGCAAAAGTCCTAGAGATATTTTGCAAGCAGAATTGTCAAGCGATACATAGGCTACAGTTCAACTAGAAGAAGCAGTTCCATTGTCTAAGTATTGAGTCTAGTTGATGTGTAGTAGGAGTTTTAACATTGTATCTTTCAGCTTACTTAGAAGCAATTAGAGTTAGCTTGAATTCTGTAGAAATTAGCTAGAGGCTAGTTGATACAAAGAGGATTAGAGTTAGTCCTAGGATTACAAAAGAGTTTATTTTGTAAGTCCGTTTGGCTCAGTGGGTTTAGTGAAGTGTTTGAGCAAATCCTACTGAGGAGTAGGTCGTGGTTTTTCACCTTTTGAGCCAGGTGTTTTCCACGTAAAAATCCATGTGTCTTTACTATTACTGCTTTATTATTCCGCAAACAGTAGTAAGTAGTATACTAAGAAGAACCAGGTTCATCTTATTAGACAGCACTCAAAAATTGAGTACTGCACAATTAACTCATAATATTGTGTAGTATTGAAGTCTAAAACATCAAATATGCAATGTAGTACAGGTGGAAAGCTCCCGGAATACGTCCGTAGCCCCAATTTAAATATGCAATGCGAATGAATGCCGGATACATTTTATTCAAAACTGTTCGGGAAAAATCACAGGCAAGAATAAGGATAAAACTACCTAAACATGGTGCATATAGTAGAAAATAGGGGAGTTCAAGTAAAACCAGGTATACATGCTCCTTCCTAATCTAAACTACAAAAATTGTACATTAAACAATGAAATAGGAGTAAAATGATTTATGTCATGGGAAGAAAAATGGAATTTTAGCAACAATGGTTCGTGTACGTACTCGTCACCTCACGTACACGACGCCCAAACAACAAATATTGTTAAAATTGCCTAAGGGGAAGTCTCTAACACAGAGTTAGGCAAGCCACTTACCTCGACTGCTTTACTCAACTAAAAACCACACTCTTGCCACGAGTACCCGACTCTGAATGGCCCAAATCTATTAAATTCAATTGCATAATGTAAACTTCACTTTTAGGAATCAATGTAGCTAATTAGTTCGAAGCTAATATGTGAAATTAGGAAAATTGCCCAAAATGTCCCCCGGGCCCACATCTTAGAATCGGGTGAAAGTTACAAATTTAGAACACCCATTCACTCATGAACTCATTCTAACAAGGATCATCAAAATCCGACGTCAAAATCTCCTAAAATCCTCATATTTCTACTTGGGGAACATCCTCCCATTTTCATGATTTTTCTTACCAATATTCTTTGATTAGATTGAAGAAATCTGCGGAACCCAGACCGCACCTGCAAGCAGTGGATGACCTTGGCCAAGAACGCACATGCGAAGCCCCTGCCCGCACTTGCGTGTCCGCACCTGCGACTCCCTATCCGCAGGTGCGAGACACCAGAACCAGCAATGCTTTAGCTGGTTTTCTAAGTCCAAAATCATCCGTTGAGCATCCGAAACATCCCCGAGGTCCCCGGGACCTCAACCAAACTTACCAACCATACCTAATACCTTGTCCAAACTTGGTCGAGCCTTCAAAACACATCACATAACATCAAAATCACCAATTATGCACGGATTCAAGCCTATGAACTTATGAAATTTCTGAAATCCACAATCGATGCCGAAACACCTCAAAACTAATCCGAATAACCTCAAATTTTACACACAGGTCATAAATTACACAACGGACATACAGCCAATAACGGAACTCCATTTCGATCACGAATAAAAATTTCACCTATCGGCCGAAATCGCCAAAATTCTAACTTTCGCCAATTCAAGCCTAAATCTACTACAGACCTCGAAAACACATTCCAGACACGCTCCTAACCCCGAAATCACCCAATGGAGCTAACAGGGTGGACGTAATTCCATTCCGGACCCATCTTCACACATCTCCAACTACGACCCAATTTCTAAAGCTCAAACTCACATATAGGGACTATGTGTCCAAAAGTTCTCCGAAATTCACAACTACTCATTCCGAAAAGTCCCATGAACAAATATAGACGTGGGGAAAGCAGTTATTAGGGGATCAGGGTGCTAACTCTCAAAAACACCGACTTAACCCTCCACTGAACCTTTACTGATGCAATATTCTTTGACCTGAGCTTTCTGACCTGCCTATCCAATATGGCTACTGGCTCCTCAACATATGATAAATCCTTGTCCAACTGGACTGAACTGAAATCTTAGACATGAGTCGGATCACCGTGATACTTCTGGAGCATCGAGACATGGAATACAAGATGGACTCCCGCTAGGCTGGGAGGTAAGGAAAGCTCATAAGCAACCTCCCCAACACGTTGCAATATCTCAAAAGGACCAATAAATATTAGACTCAGCTTACCCTTCTTTCCAAACCTCATGACGCCCTTCATAGGCGATACCCGAAGCAAAAATCGATCACCAACCATAAATGCTAAATCACGGACCTTCCAGTCCGCATAACTCTTCTACCTGGACTGAGCTGTGCGAAGCCTCTCCTGAATCACCTTCACCTTGTCCAGGGCATCCTGAACCAAATCTGTACCCAACAATCGGGCCTCGCCCGACTCAAACCATCTCTCTGGAGACCTGTACCTTCTACCATACAAAGCCTCATATGGTGCCATCTAAATGCTATCGGTCCCATGGCCCTTCAAAATCCATCACACAGGCACGAAGCATATCCTCAAGAATCTTAATCATGCGCTCGGACTGCCCGTCCGTCGAAGGGTGAAAGGCTGTACTCAACTCTACCCTGGTGCCTAGCTCATGCTGAACGACTCTCCAGAACCGTGAAGTGAATTGTGTACCTCTGTCTGAAATGATAGATATTGGAATACCGTGAAGTCGGACAATCTCCCTGATATAAATCTCAGCCAACCTCTCAGATGAATATGTAGTCAACACTGGAATGAAATGGGCTGACTCGGTCAACCGATCCACGATCACCCAAAAAGCATCAAACTTTCTCAAAGCCCGAGGAAGCCCAACCACAAAGTCCATGGTGATCCGCTCCCACTTCCACTCTGGAAGCTCAATCTGCTGAAGTAACCCTCCTGGTCTCTGATGCTCATATTTGACTTGCTAACAGTTGACACACTTGGCTACAAAATCCACTATATCCTTTTTCATTCTCCTCCACCAGTAGTGCTATCTCAGGTTTCTGGTACATCTTCGCGGTACCCGGATGAATGTAATACCGCGAGCTATGGGCCTCCTCAAGAATCAACTCCCGAAGCCCATCCACATTGGGCACACAAATCCGAACATGCATCCGCATCACATCGTCATCTCCTATAGGTACATCCCTGGCATCACCTCGCCGAACCCTGTCCTGAAGAACCAGAAGGTGAGGATCATCATACTGGCGCTCTCTAATGCGGTCATACAGAGAAGATCAATCAACCACACAAGCTAATACCCGGCAAGACTCTAAAAGATTCAATCTCCCTACCGTCCTGCATCAACACTGCCCCGAGGCCAATCCTCGAAGCATCACAATAGATTGTCTAGGACCCTGAACCCGTAGGCAATACCAACACTGGAGCTGTAGTCAGGGCTGTCTTGAGCGTTTGAAAGCTCTCCTTAGACTCCTCAGTCCACCTGAATGGAGCACCCTTCTGGGTCAGTCTGGTCATAGGAGCTGCAATGGATGAGAATCCCTCCACAAAACGGCGATAGTACCCTGCCAAACCAAGGAAACTGCGGATCTCAGTAGATGATGACAGTCTAGGATAACTCTGCACCGCCTCCACCTTCTTCGGATCTACCTTGATCCCATCACAAGACACCATGTGGCCTAAGAATGCCACATAATCAAGCCAAAATTCACACTTAGAAAATTTTGCATACACTTTCTTCTCCCTCAAAGTCTAAAGTACAGTCCTCAAGTGATGCTCATGATCCTCCTAGGACCGAGAATATACAACACAATGACGAAGGAATCAAGTAAGGCCGGAACACACTGTGCATCAAATGCATAAAGGTTGTTGGGGCATTGGTCAACACAAATGACATGACAAGAAACTCATAGTGGCCATATCTGGTCCTGAAGGCAGTCTTTGGGATATTCGGCTCCTGAATTTTCAACTGATGATGGCTAGAACGCAAGTCAATCTTGGAAAATACCCTGGCACCCTGTAACTGGTCAAACAAATCATCAATGCGAGGCAAAGGATACATGTTCTTCACTGTAACCTTGTTCAACTGCCGATAATCACTACACATACGCATAGAAGCATCCTTTTTCTTTACAAACAATACCGGAGCACCCCAAGGTGATACATTGGGTCTGATGAAACCCTTATCAAGCAACTCCTGCAACTGCTCCTTCAACTCAGGAGGAGCCATGCGATAAGGAGGAATGAAAATGGGCTGAGTGCCCAGACATAAATCAATGCCGAAATCAATATCTCTGTCGGGCGTCATACCTGGAAGATCGGCTGGAAAAACATCAGGATAGTCCCGCACAACTGGAAGTGACTCAACTGTAGGGGTATCAACACTAACATCTCTCACGTAGGCTAAGTACGCATCACACCCCTTCTCCACCATCCGCTGAGCCTTAAGGAAAAAAATGGCTATACGGGGAGTTTACTCTAAGGTACCCCTCCACTCTAACCTCGGTGGTCTTGGCGTGACAATCACGAATAGCATAATAAGGCAACAACCAGTCCATGCTCAAGATAACATCGAAATCTACCATAATGAGTAATAATAAATCAGCCCTGGTCTCAAAACCACTGATAACAATCAAACACGACCGATATACGCGGTCCACAACAAGATAATCTCCCACGGGAGTAGAAACATAAACAGGGGAGCTCAAAGAATCCCGAGATATCCCCAGATGTGCAACAAAATAAGAGGACACATATGAATACGTAGAGCCTGGATCAAATAATACAAATGCGTCCCTATGAAAAATAGGGACAATACCTGTGATGACTAAATATGAAGCAACGACCTCTGAACGGGCTAGAAGAGTATAGTACCTGGCCTAGCCTCCCCCTCTAGGGCGACCTCGACCTCCCCGACCACCACCTCGAGCAGCCTGAGGAGGTAGGGCAGTAGCTGGTGCTGGAAGAATAGCTGGAGGACCCGGTGTAGCACGTGGGGCCTGGTAAGTCTGAGATGATGCACCCCTCCAAGCTCTGGGGTAATCGTTGATCACGTGGCGAGGGTCACCATACTTAAAACAACCCCTCAGAGGATGTGGCGGCTGATGCTGACTCTGAACTGGCCTGCTAGGCTGACCGGTAATAGCACCTCGAGCAGGAGGCACACTAGATACTGGAGGTGCATAATAAAGCTCCTGAGGTCTAGGAGGAGCTGGAATACTGCCGGTTGCTGGAAGAGCTGAATGAATAGGGCGACTCACAAAACCCCTACCATAGAGTGTTGTTGGTGCATGAACTCCCAAAAAATGACCAGTCTCTCGAGACCCCTTGGCCTCTCTCTCCTCCCTATCCCGGGCCAACATACTCTCAATCCTCTGGGAAATACTCACGGCCTGCTGGTAAGTGATATCTGTCTCCAACTCTCTGGCCATACTGGTCCGAATACTAGGGTGGAGTCCCTCAATGAAGCGTCGAACCCTCTCCCTGATCGTGGCAACCAAGGCCGGTGCATGATGAGCCAAGTCACTACAACAGACTGCATACTCCGACACAGTCATAGTACCCTGGCGTAACTGCTCAAACTCTACACGCCAAGCATCCCTGAGGCTATGAGGAACAAACTCGAGCAAAAACATCTCTGAGAACTGAGCCCAAGTAAGTGAAGCTACCTCCTTCGGACTACTCAACTCATAGGCTCACCACCACAGATAAGCCGCTCCGCCCAACTGAAAAGCGGTGAAAAAACCCCACTCGTCTCCACAATACCCATAGTACGGAGAATGCGATAACACTCCTCAAGAAAGCCCAAAGCATCATCTGAAGCTAGTCTGCTAAAAATAGGTGGGTGGTACTTCTTGTACCTCTCAAGTTTGAGCTGCTCAGCCTCAGAAGCAGCTACCCTAGCATCATGCTGAGCCGGAGCCGCTGTGAGCATAGGAGAATACTCTAGGACCTGCCCAATATGGACCCCCTTCTCAGGAGTACGGGTTGCGGGAGTCTGTGCCCCTCCCCCGGCCTGAGATGTGGCTGGAGCTATCGGGAGTAGTCCCGCCTGAGATAGAGTGCTGAAGGCGCTCATGAACTGAGCCAAAGTCTCCTGGATGGCTAGAGTAATAGTAGGGACCTCCTGTGCCCCTCCAACTATAGCTGCTGGGAGCTCCTCCATCTCTGCTCTCGCCGGTGCTCGGGCTGCACCGCGTGCTCGTCCTCTACCCCTGCCCCTGCCTCTGGCGGCTCTTGCTTGAGGCTCGAGTGCCTGATCGTCAGAACGTCCGGTACAGGTCCTCACCATCTGTGAGCAAGAGTAGAATAGAGTTTTAGAATTTTGATGACAGTAACTAGCACGACAAGGAATTCCAAAAAATATCATTGTTCTTAATAGTTACATAACCTCTCAAAGATAGATACGGACGTCTCCGCACCGATCCGCGAGACTCTAATAAACCGGTTTGTGACTTGTGACTCCTATGAACCTAGATGCTCTGATACCAACTTATCACGACCCGACCTTTTTCTCTTCGGAAGGTATCGTGACGGCACCTAGTCTCTATGACTAGGTAAGCCTAAATTTGCGGAAAAATAAATATAATATAATAAATAAAACAAAAATAACAACACATAAGACATAAAATAGCCGCTCGACATGTGCAATTATACTTCCCAAAACCCGGAATGTCACACTAGTCAAAAGCTCTGTACCAAAAGTATCTCTATACAACGAAGTAGCAGGAGTACATAATATGTCTATGCCTATACTAGAGTATAAGGGGACTCGTGGGATTCTGGGGACGCGGTAGAATTACCTCGCGATATCCTCGAAGCTGCTAAAGTGACTCCTAGACACGAAACTGACTGCTGGTACCTGGATCTGTACATGAAAACATATGCAGGAAAGGGCATGGGTACACCACAAATTGGTACCCAGTAAGTGCCAAGCCTAACCCCAGTCAAGTAGTGACGAGGTCAGGTTAAGGCTCTAATGGATTATTATAAGTAAAACAGTTTAAAATAGCACAGATGGATATAAATTCTAAGGAAAACAGTAAAGATGTATAGTCTGACAATAAACACCAACAGGGAGCCCTCGGCTTCGTAAAATATATCACACCATGGAAAAATGTAAAGATGCAGTACAGGGGGAAAGCTCCTGGAATACATCTGTAGTCCCAATTTAAATATGCAATGCAGTACAGGGGGAAAGCTCCTGGAATACGTCCGTAGTCCCAATTTATATATGCAATGCGAATGAATTCCGGATACAGTTTATTCAAAATAGTTCGGGAAAAATCACAGGCAAGAATAAGGATAAAACTACATAAACATGGTGCACATAGTAGCAAATAGGGGAGTTCAAGTAAAAACATGTAGACATGCTCCTTCCTAATCTAAACTACACAAATAGTACATTAAACAGTGAAATAGGAGTAAAATGATTTATGTCATGGGAAGAAAAATTGAATTTTAGAAACAATGGTCCGTGTACGTACTCGTCACCTCACGTACACGGCGCCCAAACAACAAATATTGTCAAAATAGCCTAAGGGGAAGTCCCCAACACAGAGCTAGGCAAGCCACTTACCTCGACTGCTCTACTCAACTCAAAACCACGCCCTTGCCACGAGTACCTGACTTCGAATGGCCCAAATCTATTAAATTCAATTGCATAAAGTAAATATCACTTTAAGGAATCAATATAGCTAAGTAGTTCGAAGCTAATATGCGAAATTAGGAAAATTGCCCAAAATGTTCCCTGGGCCCACGTCTCGAAATCGGGTGAAAGTTACAAATTTAGAACACCCATTCACTCATGAACTCACTCGAACAAGAATCATCAAAATCCGACGTCAAAATCTCTTAAAATCCTCATATTTCTACTTAGGGAACTTCCTCCCATTTTCATGATTTTTCTCACCCAAATTCTATGGGTTATTGATATACAAGTGAATTAAGGTTAGAAATCGTTACCTATGAAGCTTCTCCTCAGAACTCACTAAAAATTGCCAAATCCCGAGCTCCAAATCATTTTAGAAAATATGAATTTCAAACCCTCATATTTTGCATAAACAACCCAGGAATTCCGCACCTGCGACTCTTGGACCGCAACTGCAGAAAATCCATCGCAGGTGCAAAAACTCACTAACAGGGCTGGGGCCGCACCTGCGGTCACTGGGCCGCATCTGTGGAACCCAGACCGCACCTGCGAGCACTGGCTAACCTTGGACAAGACCGCACCTGTGAAGCCCCTGCCCGCACCTGCGTGTCCGCACTTGTGTGTCCGCACCTGCAGCTCCCCATCCGCAGATGCGAGACACCAGAACCAGCAATACTTCAGCTGTTTTTCTAAGTCCAAAATCATATGTTGAGCATCCAAAACATCCCCGAGGCCCCCGGGACCTCAACTGAACTTACCAACCAGTCCTAATACCTTGTCCAAACTTGGTCGAGACTTCAAAACACATCACATAACATCAAAATCACCAATTATGCATATATTCAAGCCTAAGAACTTATGAAATTTCTGAAATCTACAACTGATGCCGAAACACATCAAAACTAATCCGAATGATCTCAAATTTTACACACAGGTATCAAAATTTCACCTATCGGCCAAAATCACCGAAATTCTAACTTTCACCAATTCAAGCCTAAATCTACTACAGACCTCAAAAACACATTCCGGACACGCTCCTAACCTCGAAATCACCCAACGGAGCTAACGGAGAGGACGAAATTCCATTCCGGACCCGTCTTCACATAGCTCCAACTACGGTCCGATTTCTAAAGCTCCAACTCACATATAGGGACTATGTGTCCAAAAACTCTCCGAAATCCACAACTACTCATTCCGAAAAGTCCCACGAACAAATATAAATGTGAGGAAAACAATTATTAGGGGATCGGGGCGCTAAATCTCAAAATGATCGTCCGGGTCGTTACAGGAATACCGGATGAGCTTAGGATAACCCTGGAGGCAATGCAAGTCTATAAGCTACCTCCCCAACTCTATAAAGAATCTCAAATGGCACGATATACCTAGGGCTCAACTTGAACTTCTTTCCAAACCTCATAACACCCTTCATGGCCGATACCCAAAGTAATACCTATCATCCAACCATAAATGCCACATCACGAACCTTACAGTCGGCATAACTCTTTTGCCTAGACTGACTTGCACATAGTCGATCATGTATAACCTTGACCTTATCTAAGGCCTCCCAAACTAAGTCTGTACCCAATAACCGAGCCTCTCCCTGCTCAAACCATCCAACTGGCAATCTACACCATCTACCATATAATGCCTCGTAAGGAGCCATTTGAATACTCGGCTGGTAGTTGTTATTGTAGGTAAACTCCGCTAGCGGCAAGAATTGATCCCAAGAACCTCCAAAGTCAAT
This sequence comes from Nicotiana undulata, assembly GCA_005239495.1. Classification (NCBI taxonomy): domain Eukaryota; kingdom Viridiplantae; phylum Streptophyta; class Magnoliopsida; order Solanales; family Solanaceae; genus Nicotiana; species Nicotiana undulata. Next base: position 14,871 of record MDKH01239940.1, read on the forward strand.
AACACAGGCCCCGAGCATATCCTCCAAGATCTAAATAGTACGCTCGGACTGCCCGTCCGTCTGAGGATGGAATGTTGTGCTCAACTCAAACTGTGTACCCAACTTACGCTGAACTGGCCTCCAAAAGTGCGAGGTAAACTGTGTACCTCGATCAGAAATGATAGACACAGGCACACCGTGAAGGCAAACAATATCTCGAATATATATCTCTGCCAATCGCTCCGAAGTATAAGTACTTGCCACCGGGATGAATGTGCTGATTTAGTCAGCCTATCCACAATAACCCAAACGTCATCGAACTTCCTCTGAGTCCGTGGGAGTCCAACAACGAAGTCCATAGTGATACGCTCCCACTTCCACTCAGGAATCTCTATCTGCTTAAGCAAACCACCGGGTCTCTGATGCTCATATTTCACCTGTTGTCAATTCAAACAATGAGCCACATAAGTGATGAGTGGCAATTTTATCACTCATTTTAGCCTCTTTTCAGTAGATTTTGTGCTGCTCAATG
>ML267933.1:356-10737 GCA_005239495.1 Nicotiana undulata
CCTAAAGTACATGTTATAACATTCCAAACTCGTCGACTTTTGACGAAACTTATTCTCTTCAGTTGGTTTAGCTTCTAAGCTTTCCAACCCTCTTGGTACTCGTTATTCATGATCTTAAATATTTGTAACCTCCAATGTAACATGATTAACTTAATTTATATTCCATCAAATATAATGTAATTTCTGAGCTTACATCAATTGACTTACGATGTACTCTCACGTACGAAAACATGGGGTGTAACATAGACGTACCGAAATTCCCAGCTTTATCTCTTGCAAAATCTCCGGCCTTATACATTCCAAACCAAAAACGAGATGACAAGTGGCCTCGCAATCTATTCCTTGACAGTGGACCTCCCCACGTGGCACAAGTCATAGGTCACAATACCTGATAATCCACGATGTTAAACTTCACAGCTCATATAAATCAATCTCGTTGCTTTACACTTATTCCCGTGGTATGCAATACCTCATAGAGGCGGTCAAGAAAATCATGTGGGTCCTCAAAAGATATACCACTGAAATGGAGTGGAACTTATTGGTAACTTGTCCAACCTCTATAAACGGACTAGTGCATCCTGCAACCATGGAGTAGCTATAAATCCTTCCGGAATCTGATCTAGTCCACATATACTGACTGAGCTAGAACCTCCGCATCTAGATCCATTTGAGACTGTACAATAGGTGCTGATGTTCGAGCTTTAGACTGCGCTCTGCTTCTGTCTCTTCCCTTGATCGTAGCTGTCATTGGGGCTTCATCTCTTGTCCGGTCGTAGACGCTTCGCATGTTGTCGAGATTAGTGAGAGGACAAGAGTAGGCAAGTTCAATCATCAATGATAGAATAAATTCGCACGATGGAGATGAAGAAATGTGGAGTTATTCCTAACTTTGCAGCCTCTGGGGGATAAATACAGACATCTCCGTACCGATCCCTCAGACTCTACCAAGTTTGTCCATGAGTTGTGAGACCTAAGCAACCTAGAGCTCTGATACCAAGTTGTCACGACCCAAAATCCCACCTTCAGGTCTATGTTGAACACGCTAGACAAGCCAACGTGTAAAATTTCACTAACCAATTAACACTGAATTAACAGAAATACTAGAAGCAATTTTATAATTTAACATACGAAAATAGATAATACAGGACTAAGTGATAGAAACAAATACAATACGTTGTAACAATCCCCGAATCTGGAGTCACTAACTCACGAATTGTCTATGAGATTACTAAATACAAGGTCCGAAGAAATAATACATAATTGTCTCAAAACTAAGAAAAACAAGACAGAATAGAAAGATAAGGATGGCGGAGACGCCGAGGCCCACGAACGTCTGCGGGTCTACCTTGAAATCTTCGAGGTGGACTGAAGGATACTCCCTCTATCAAAGTCCATTGGGTCCGGCGGAAGGATCTGCACAACATAAAGATGTGCAGGTGTAGCATCAGTACAACCGACCCCATGTACTGAGCAAGTGCCGAGCCTAACCCCGGCCGAAGTAGTGGCGAGGCTAGATGCGACAACGATAACATACCTGTACAGTTCTACCAAAAATATAGCAGGGAAGTAACAAATATTTAACAGATAAGCAGGTAGTACGGGAACAAGTAAGAGGGCAACAAGTATGAAGCAAATGAGATATCGAATACAATAAATAAACAGATAAATAAATGGAACGACATCACCCTTCATGCTTTTACTCTCGTCCTCACGATGCAACAAGTAAATATATGAATAAATGAAATGAATGGCACGGCATCACGCTTCGTGCTTTTACTCTCTTCCTCACATTGCAATAGTAAATAAATAAATGAAATGAATGGCACGACATCACCCTTCGTGCTTTTACTCTCTTCCTCACATTGCAATAGTAAATAAATAAATGAAATGAATGGCACGACATCACCCTTCGTGCTTTTACTCTCTTCCTCACATTGCAATGATAGATAAATGAAATGAATGATATGGATGAATGGCATGACATCACCCTTCGTGCTTTACTCTCTTCCTCACCCAAGTAATATCAACAATAAATAACAACTTGGCAAGGAACTCAATTACCGAACTTTCAATTCATAACCACCCGACATGGGGAATAACAACTAAAATCAACACATTTGCCCGGCACGGGTCTCAGCTATAACCAATCCCTTACAAGTACATAACTTAATGATTTTGGGTCCTCCACTAGGATATCACAACACAGTTCTTAATCAAGTAGTCTCCACAGTTAAGCAATTTTCCAAATGAACTACTTCAAAACGAATAATTAAGCAAAACGGACTCACGGGCATACTTGACACACAATGCATAGGTACTCGTCACCTCACCTATGCATTGGACATGATATAACACATAGCACATAGGGCATAATACCTATTCCCTCACCAATGTTAGGCAAGACACTTACCTCGGATCCAAGAATAGCAATTTAAGCCTCTAACACCGCCTTTCCTTTTCGATTCAATTCCGAAACGACAATATCTAGACATAATTACTTAAATACATCAATAATGACTCATTAATACAATCCCATAGCCTAAATATACAATTCCTAGCATTCTTCCAAAATTTGACCTCGGGCCCGCTTGGTCTAAACACGAGGTTCGGACCAAAACCCGATCACCCATACCCCCACGAATCCAAATATGCAATTTGTTTTGAAATCCGACCCTAAAATGAGGTTGAATTACCCAAAATCCCATGAACCCTAACTCTACCCAAAACTCCTAATTTCTACTTTGATTTTAAGATTTTAGGCCTAGATTCTAGTGATAGATGACGAAAATGGAAGAAAACGAGGTGATAATTACTTACCTAAGAGATTATGGTGATGGAGGTCTTCAAAAATGGCTAAGGGGGCTGTGGAGAAGAAGAAGATGGAGTAAATTGTGGAAATCCCGTAATGGGTTCTATTTTGGGTATTTAAATAGCTGGACGAAAATACACTCTGCGATCGCAGAAGAGGAGACGCGATCGCTAAAGAGGACCTGGCTGACCCTATGCGATCGCAGGAAGGGTTACGCGATCGCAGAGCTCTACGACTTCACCTTATGCGATCGCGTTTCACTATACGCGACCGCACATAATACCTTACCCCCAGCCTCCCCGACCTCCTACTACACTATGCGATCACGGAGCTGAAGTTGCGATCGCATAGTGCATTAGTGACCCCTCCCAGACCCAGTACTATGCGATCGCGACTAAGCTTATGCGATCGCATAGAGACACACACCAGCCACCAGAAAACTCAAGGAAACACCAGATTTTTCATACTTTTGCACTGCGTTACCTACTCGAAACTCACCCGAGCCCTCGGGTCTCAAAACCACAAACACACACGACTCCCAAATCATCTTACGGACTTATTTAAGCATTTAAATCACCAAAATATCATCAAAATCAATGAATTAAACCTCAAAACTCATAGAGTTTTCTTAAAACTTCATAAGGTTCAATTATTCCGATTTTGATCCGAAACACGTCATTTCAAGTCCGTTTTACACCAAATTTCACAGATAGCTCACATAACATATATTAAACCTATTCCGGGCCCGGAACCATAATAGGGGCCCGGTAACGCAATTTTCACCTCAAAATTCATTTTCAAAAACCTTTATATTTTTAGAAAATATTTTCTTTAAAAATTCATTTCTCGGGCTTGGGACCTCGGAATTTGGTTCCGAGCCTACGCCCAAGTCCCATATTTTCCTACGGACCCTCCGGGACCGTCAAATCACGGGTCTGGGTCCGTTTACCAAAAATGTTGACAAAAGTTAACTTTAATCAATTAATTATTAGAAATTTCATTTTTCATCAAGTTTTCACATAAAAGCTTCCCGGCTACCCACCCGAGCTGCGCATGCATATCGAGGTGAGATTAACGGAGGCTTTCGGGGCCTCAAAATACAGATTTAGCTAAATTATCATAGGATGACTTTTTGGATCATCACAGACACGCACACAAAGTTTAGTTAAATTCTTATGAGTTTTGGATAAGTTTGGGTTGTATGGTGATTGTTTTCGGTTTCGACGTCGATTTGAGCATAAAGGTTACCATATTGAGAAAACGACATTTGATTCGTGTTTAGACAAAATTGTTATATCTCTGTCATAATTTTTGAACTATAGCAACTGAAATCATCAAGTTTCGACATAGTATGAGAAATTTATGGTCATTTTACTAAGAATTGCGTTGCTAGATTTTTCAAAATAATTACGAAAATACCATTGAATTTGTATTTAAAAATCTGCATTATTTCCAAATATTGAAACCAACATATCTGCTTCATTATAAGGTCAAATGGTGTGATTCAAAAGCCTAACTTGACTGAAATTTCACGAAGGATCCATTGGAGGTATAAAAAAGGCGAGTTTCTGGATCGTTTGACATATGGGTGTGCATTCGAATCGGTTTATCGATAAATCGAATCGATTATTTGTTATCGGTTTATCGATTTCGATTTTGATTTTGTCCTTTTTGGTTATCAGTTTATCGATAAACCGATAAGATATTGACGGACGGTTTATCGACAGGATTGATGGACTTGTCTATAAGCATAGAAACAACCTGAAAGAACATCCAAACCCATTAATCGTACAACTAAGAAAATTAAAGTTTCAACAAAAACATACCGCATAAAAAGGATTAAAACAAAAAATTTCAAGAACCCACCTCAATTTGGCCATTAGCAGCAGCAATATGTAAAGCAGACTGGCGATCATAAATTGTAGAATGGTGAACAAGACTCGGGTTTCTCTCCATCAGAGCCTTTACAGTCTCTAAATCACCACATTGAACAGCACTGAATAGTCCATGTTCATCACTTGCTCCACAACTGAGTCCCTGACCCGTCTTCAGCGCCGCTTTTACCGTTGAAGTGTTGGTGGCATACATTTGATCCCTTACTTTAATTTCGTTGCATGTGCTTGTTGACACAATTTTTATGTTATAAACGGTGTTCGTCTTATTTTATCTTCTTTTTGTCCATATTAGTTAGGCGTGTTTATAGCGATATACCTTCCGTGGAATCCCGCAAATTTTCTTATTGGTGTAATCGATAAGCCCCAAAAATCGATAAATCGAAATCGAAAAAATCGAAACCTTATTGAAACGATAACGATAAGCATATGTACAAATCGATAATCGATAAGTAATTATCGATAAGGGTCAAAATCGATTCGATAAATCGAACGCACACCCCTAGTTTGACATAAAAAACGATGCAGGACATCTTGATATTTTTGGCTACTAATATTGTTGGAGTTTTTCTCATCTTGAAAATTTGGGATTGGGAGAATTCAAGGATGTTCTTCAAGTTTCTTCCATGGGGTAAGGTCTAAACCATAACTCAAGTATTTCCCTTTGATTAATTCCCTTGGTCTAAGCTTTAATTCATGATTTTAATTTTTGAAACCCATTTAATTCTTTAAGTGGACGTTTGGACAAGAATTGTAAGATTCTGGAAAAAAATAAAAAATAATTCAAGTGAAATTGGTATTTGAAAATTAGAGGTGTGTTTGGACATGAATATATTTGTGGGTTGTTTTTGTAAGTTTTGTGAGTGATCAGAGTGAAAATTTTGAAAAATAGCCTTTTGGAGTTTTTCAAATTTTCGAAAATTTTCAAAATCCATCTTCAAGTGAAAATTTGAAAATTTATTGCCAAACACTATTTTCGGAAAAAAGTGAAATTTTTCTTATGTCCAAACGGGCTCTAAATCAAGATCTAGAGTTACGTCCTAAATTTTAAAAATTGAAAATGAGTTAGAGGCGTTTATTTCTCGATTCCTTTTGAGATTTTCATCTCCTATACTAGGATAACAATATACTCGAATTTGACGAGTTTGGAGGAGTATTTCGGGAGATATGGGACCCAACTAGTATGGGTTGAATTCTTTAGTTATGAACACCCAAAAGCGATATTTTTGCTAATTGGTTGAGCTATCGTATTCCAATTGAGTCGGTTTTTGTTCGTGTGAGCTTGAATTGGTTTGGGCTTCGCTCGGGTAAGCTTGGATTTGGAATCCAAGGCGAGCCCGACGTTGACTTTGTTGACTTTCGGGTTCACTTTGGGCTTTTGATTAAAGATTCGACCTTTATCAATTGGGTTTGTTTCCTTTGGCATTGGTTGATGTTCTTGAGTTTGTTTTGTCTAATTTCGAGTCGTTTAGAGGTCGGTAGATGGGATGGAGTTTCTAGAGTATTAATTGGCTTGCTCGGTATTAGATTCGGCTTGTTCGAGGTAAGTAACACATTTAAACTTGGTGTTGAGGGTATGAATTCCCGAACATACGTGTTATGTGTTTGGTATTGAGGTGACTCACATGCTAGGTGACAGACGTGTGGGCGTGCACCGTGTGAATTATGACTCGGTTGATTTTGTGATACTGTATAGTTACCTAATCTTGTTTCTATCCATGAAATTTCAACGTGTTAGAGAAATTGAGATGCGAATTGTTAAAAATCATGTTTAGGCTATATGCTTATTCAGCTGGGATCCACTAAGGTTATCTCTACCATTGAGTTATATGCTTAAATTATAGTCATACTCAGTCATATTCACTCATTCATTCATATATCATATCTCAGACTGTGTCATCCTTTGTTGTCACATCATGTTATAAATATTTAGGCTGATTGGCATGAGATTTGCGAGCGTGAGAGCCTGGAGAGATTGATGATTGAGTTAGGGCCTGAGAGCCGTGTTGTGAGAGATATTGTGGATCGAGTTACACGCCGTATATATATATATATATATATATATATATATATATATATATATATATATATATATATATATATATATATATATATATATATTATGGATCGAATTGCATGCCATAACAGGTTGTATATGCTTTATTATTATCAATGGGATTGGGTTGCACGCCGCATCAGGTTTTATTGATTCGTGATGGGATCGGACTGCACGCCGGAGCAGACCATGTTGGCTTATATTAGCGCTTGGGCAGGATCCGTTTCTCCAGAGTCTGACATACCATCAGTGAGTGCAGGTACCATACAATGCTGAGTGACTGAGTGTGCTAAGTGATTGATCGTGATGTGGGAGTGCGAGACAGTGAGATTCACATGAGTTCATCATTGTGTATGCATTACATTTGACACGTATAGTTGACATACAAGCATAGAGATGTATTTCCTCATGCTACACGGTTTTGTGACATTTATGATTTCACATGCACACTGACATGTAGGCATACAGATGTACTTTCCTCGTGCTATCTGAGAATGAAATATATTATTTGTTGTTGAAAGTTTTTGGGAAAAATCACAGTTTCCTGATTTACTCATATTTTGGTGATTTCGATGAAAGATTTGGTTTTTACTGTTATACCTAAAAAGAATGCCTATTTTTCTGTAACTGTGAACGAGCTGAGCATCATATCTTTAAGTTATTACTTGTGGTGCTTTAATTATATTGTTACGAGTTGTTCTTGGCTATTAGGTTTGGACTCTGACCGTTGTCTAAGTTTTTAAATGCTTTCAACCTAAGGTTAGGTTTGTTACTTATTGAGTACATGGGGTTGGTTGTACTCATACTACACTTCTACACCTTGTGTGCAGATTTTGAAGGTGATGTTGCTTCGAGTGGCGGGAGATGGCATTGAAGATGTATATGTGCCGCGGTTATAGCTGCCTCTTGTTCTTGGTAGCTTTAGATTTATAAATTTGATTATGTACATTTCGAGCTAATGATGTATTTATTTTATACCAACTTTGTAAACTCTAAGGGGTCGTTTGGTAGGATGCATTAGATAAAATAATGCATGCATTAGCTTTGTATATTAATAATACCTTGTTTGGTAGACATTTTGAACCTATGCATTAGTTATGCAAGCATTAGTTATACATCCTATTTGGTATTATCTTATGCATAACTAATGCATAGAAAACCATGGTATTAGCAATGTGTGTTTTAATGCATGCATTAGTTTAGTTAAAGACAAAATTATCCTTCAAAATTTATGCTTGATTAAAATATGCTAGTTATTATATTAATGCAAGTTTAAAATAATCCAAATAGTGAGAAACAAAATTATATCTCTAGTAAATAAATAAACACTTAGCATATTTCTTTTTTTATAAATAAATATTTAGTTCTATATTACAATATAGGCATACAAATCAAATATTTTTTTAAAACTTTTTCATATAAAAATATTTTTCAGCATATGTTTATTTTTAAAAAGTTAGAGTGATGAACTGGTTTTGAGGGCATTTTTGTAAACATGCAATTTTTTAGAAATTGTGCAATGCTTTAATATATTAAACCAAACAATGGATAAGAAATATGTCAGCATAACTAATACCAGCATAGCTAATGCAAGCATAACTAATACCAGCATTACTAATACACCCTATTCAGCATTATTCTTATGCACCCTACCAAACGACCTCTAAGTCTTAGAAACACATGATTTTTGTACTAACAGTTCTTAGGGAATTGTATAAATTCAGTTAATTCTTTTTTGACTCTTATCATTATCATTATATTGTGATTTATTCTTAATTGGCTTACCTAGATGGTTGGTTAGGTGTCATCACGACTAGTTGAATTTTGAGTGGCTGGATGGCTATATGATGAGTAAGATGTGACTACGGGATGTGTTCAGATGGTTTGAATGTGACGGGAAGAGTTTTCTTGAGATGTGAAAAAGACTATTAGATGCTCGATTTCAGTGGATGTGTTATACAATCTTGAGTTATGAAGGTTTTTGAGAGATTCTTTCGTGTTATTTCATTTGTGGAACGAAGTAGATTTTCATGTCTTTTTTATGAGTTCATACTCAGGAAGATTAAGTGATTGCGTAGTAGTTATGGTTGTAAAAGGGTATAGAGAAATGTCAGCTTGAGGCTAAGCAGCTGGGTTATCACCCGCGGGGTAATCTATGGATGTGTGATCCTTATGATGTTGTGTGGAGGCTTCCTTTTCTACCGGTGGGTCTAGGTGCGGTTTGAGTTTGAATTGGTTGAGAAAGTTGACCTGACCGTCACGAGGATGAATGCGAGCTTAACAAATTATCACGACCCCAAATCCTAATAGGTCGTGATGGCGCCTATCGTGGAACTAGGCTAGCCAACCATCACCTTACTGCGCTTTTGTTCAATTATAATAGTTCACAATTTAATAATAAGCAAGCAACCACATCATAATTAATATAATTAAGTATTAACGTTCCCATATTAACCTAAACAACCTCCCAAGAACTGGAGTCAATAGTCATGAGCATCTAAGAATAAATAAACTAACTCTGCTAAAACTATAATATATGTCTCTGAATCAAATGCTAAGACTAAATAAGGAAGGGAAATGGAGAAGCTGTGGACGCTGGACAGCTACCTCGAAATCCCGTGAAATGCTGCTATCAACTGCGTCAGCTACTGCTGCGAACTAGTACCTGGATCTGTGCACAGAGGCACAGGGAGTCTTTATGAGTACGCCAACTCAGTAGTAATGAAAATAAATCACAGTCTGAGTAATATAAACACACAGAACATGTACACAATTCCACAAACCAGTAAAACACCAAGTCACCACGTGACATTCATCAAATAATGAGTTCGAAATCAGTTTTCAGAAAAACCTTCGAAACAAGTGCAATATCAGATATATCTCGGTAAAATTCTCAGTAAACCAGTGTGAAAATGAAGTAAATCATAGTTTGAAAACTCAGTAAAATCTTTCATAAAACTGCCCCTCGGGCCAAAATCATTTATCGTAACCATTGCCCATCAGACATCCTCACAATCACTCTGTCCATCAGGCATCCTCACAATCACTCTGCCCATCAGGCATCCTCACAGTCACTCTTCATAAGCCCCGCGGGCATCACTCATTCGGTACCGGCGCTCACTGGGGGTGTGTTACAGACTCCGGAGGGGCTCCTACAGCCCAAGCGCAATAATAAGCCACAACATGGCATAATTCACACACAATATAGGCCCGCAGCCTCACTCATATCATATCATCCTCACAATATAGGCCAGCAGCCTCACTCAGTCAGACACTCTCAATTTGCCCTTCAGGCCATAAATATACCGGGTTCTCGACCCAAAAACAGTATTTCATTTTCAAGAAGTAGTATCAAAATACTCTGAGTGTCAAAACAATTTCACAGAAAAGACTGAGTGAAAAATCATAACATAGCAGTGAGGAAAATAGTGAAAACATCCCCCAAGGGGTAAACAAGTCGGCACTAGGCCCCAAACACGGCTTACAGCCCAAAAATATCATAATGTATAAATACTATTTAAGCAAAGGCTTAAAAATTCGGTTTCGCAACTCAATAGTCGTCTAAATATGAAACATGTTCCAAAGTTTCCACCTTTTTATTCCAAAACCCGTGAAAGGGTGCAT
>ML267935.1:0-44507 GCA_005239495.1 Nicotiana undulata
TTTATGTTGTGTAGACTACGCAGCCGGACCCGGTGGTCACTGACGGTCGGAGCATTCCATCAGATCATACAGGAGGCATCGAGGCAGACCCGCAGGCGTTCGTGGGCCTTGGCGTCACCTTCTACCCTTCACTTTCAGCTCTGTCTTACCTTACAGTTCAAAGACAGTCTTATGTACTTATTTTCAGACCTTTTTTTTAGTAATCTCTTAGACATTTCGTGAGTATGTGACACAAGTTCTGGGATTTGTATATGGGTTTTTATTTCGAAATTGCTATGTTTTTGGTAATTTGTTAACCTTCATATTGTTGACCATCGATTCCTTAGTGATCTTGTTCGTTTTAGTTGTTAATGAGTTTTATTTAGTTCAAACGTTGGCTTGTCTAGCGGGTTCAACGTTAGACGCAGTCATGGCCCGAAGGTGGGACTTCGGGTCGTGACAACCAATGACTGACATGCATTGATAGTTTTTTGGAAAACGAACCGACGTGACGTTTCGGTCACATCCATCGCTTACGTCATGGAGACGGCGTCACGATCGAGGTACAAGGGAATCGAGGCTCAAATCGTTACTTATCATTTCATTCTAAGAAACGCGGGGACTATCTGTATACGGTTAAAATCGACCACGCCCGATTTTATGGGCTCGAGGGTCTGCCTCGAGATTAAGTCCGTGTCGAAGTAAGATCGAGCTCGAAGAACACGGAGACTAAGGGATCGAGATCGGGCTAGATCGACATCGAAGTAACGGAATAACGAGATATCCGCAATCGACCACCAATCTCGGTGAGAATCTCGGGATTGGCGGAACCGTTATTGATATCAATCATGTATTTTGCTTCCAAAATTAGAGTTATACCTTATTTAGGGTTTCTCTACTATGTAAAGAGGAACCTTGTTCATTTGTAACCATCATACAAATCATATACGCATTTACTGAGAAATACAAACACTCTGCTCTTTTGCTCGCTCTTAATTCCCTACTGTTTTTATTGGTCTCTTTTCTTGTGGTTTTTAACGCTTGATCTCGAGTCTATTCTAAACCGAGGTCGATAAATTGCAAATGGCACTGGTTTGATCCATTTCATTCGTTTAATTCCTTTATTTATTTAGCAATTTATCAATTGACATTGAATCAAATTACGTATTCTTATAATCATATTGCAAATTTAATTGTTACTAGTATTTCGAGGTAAACATATTCTTTTAGCTTCCGCATCAGTATTGAAAACTTAATCTGTTTGTTCAAGAGAACGGAATATAATTCTCCCGAAATTTCAATGCGTAGCACATGATCAAATCAAGTTCTTGACGAAATCAAATTAAATAAATGCATAGCTCATATATCTCCTGCTACTTTCAATTAACACTCATAAAGCTTTCCTCCATTAATTAATTACTTTCTCCGGTTCACAATAAGTGATCAATTTGTTTTTAGTATGCCCATTAAAAAAATACTAAATTTTATACAAAAATACTTAGTATGACTAAACTACCCCTATTTAAACATTTAATGTGAGGAGTAAGAAAACTTTTTAGGGATATGTACATAGGCGTTATTTTGTAAAAACAAATTGAATTCTTTTTCTTGATTACATAACTGAACACTTATTTTGAACCTAAATAAAAAAGGAAACCGGTCACTTATTGTGAACCAGAGGGAGTATGTTTCAACATATTTTTCTAGTATCATGTGTTACAAAATACCTTATTCTAGTTCAACTTTTAAAATCATTTTATTAATTAATATGATTCTCTCTTGCCATCCAATCTTTTTGAGCCATAAACATTGTTTATAGTTTATCAGAAATCTGTCACAACACGCATGTAAAGCTAATATATAATGTATAAATTTGTCTCCGTTTACCCTTTAGGGAGAAGTAACCTAACTATAATTTGCCTTCCGATTTCTTTCGTTTCCTAATAAGTATTTTCATTAGATTCCAAGTTAAATAGCTATCCCAAAGTTCTAATTTATGTGAACTTGTTTGACTGGGTATAAAATTTAAGAAAACAGGAGATTTTAGAATTTGTGGTACTAAACAAGTTAAAAAGGGGCTCAGAATTTTTGTGTGATTATAAAAGCTTCTCAATAAAGGTAGAATTATAAATTTAAGCTAAATTATTTCCAAATTTATAAAGGAATCATTCTTTTCGAAATGGACAAAAAAAAAAATTCACATAAACTTGAAGCAGAGGGAACATTACTTTATTTAGCATCCTCGAAAAAACAGAATAGAATAACTAACTTTTGTTTTCCTTTTCCTTTTCCTTTTTTCTTTTTTTCGGGGTGAAAAAACTTCTTAGAAAATTAGGCTTAATAAGCTCATTTACACGTTAGCCTTTGACGCTAGCACATGAACTTTTGTCGAGAAATCAAGGTTTCATGTTCTTAAAATGTGTCCAAGCTAGCTAGCTTCAAACAGAGGCGGAAGGGGTTCACCCCTTCGCCGGAAAATTATACTATATATATAAGATAAAATTAGATTTGTACCTTCATATATTTATATTTTGAATTCCCTTGACACAACTTAAAAGAATAACTTTGTTGTCAAGGGAGTTCAAAACCTTTGTAAGGTCATTGGTGCAATTCCCATTTGCCATAATTTCTTGTAATTTTTTAACTTTTTCTCTTTGTAACCCGCTTAACGGAAATTCTAATCCGGTACTGGCTTCAAATATACCCAAAATTCAAAATCTTCCTAAATAGGCTCGTCTTATCATATATCTGGGCCACAAACCTCGCTGCAACACCACTTGTCCACATGACAAAGCCAACATAAGGTCCCAAGAAAGGTTAGTCCAGAGACGAATTTAGAATCTATCGTTATTTAATTTAGAGCGTGATTTTTGTTATATGTATACATCTTAAATACATTGGTATATTTACACGTCGTTTGAGCCAAAAATAATGACTCCAGTTATGTGAGCCAAAAACACACCTAACTCATCCTAGATCTGCCAAATCTACACTGAGACGATCCAAATTCCTTGATAATTTGGACACATCCTTTATTTTTTACTCAAACTATTCACACAGTCTAAAAGGTACATGCATATTTCGCTAAATTCATATATAGTGTAGGCCATATGGCTATGGACTTGTGGTTTTAAATTTCCTGATGAGAATGAAACAAACTGAAAGGATAAATTCTCACATGGATAATCTGATTCCGTGATAGAACTGGGTTCTCTCGGTCGTTTGTGATAAATCGCAGCCTCAGATTAGTATATAAATGGTACACATCATCAGCAATTTATTGGGATTGGAAAATTTGACTCTCCTTTTCTTGAAAAGTTTGGGACAAGCCACAAAACTAACATGAAGTTGGTTTTTTGTGTAGGACTCGGTAGGATTCAAGTGAATGATCACACAGCAATGTATGTTAGTTTTCGGGTATAAGTTCAAGGCGCATCTAGAATTTAAATTTTATAGGTTTAGATTCATAATTTTATCACATTCCATCTAATTTAATGAGTTTAAAATTTATTATCTATACATATTTAAAGAATTTTTAGACAAAAATACATGGTATGAGCAAAAACTACCCTAGATAAGCTCCTTTGTAAGTTGCCTCGCAGGTTAGGTTTTTGATTACTTGTTCTAGGAAAGTAGTCATGTGTTTACACCGAACTAAATAAAGTAAAAATATTGGTGAGATATGCAAGAGACCCATATGTTGCATAAATTGATTTAATATATCAACATTGGTGGCAAGTAATTCGTTTTCCTTGTTTTGGATGCTGATTATTGTTACGACTTAATTACCTGATAACATTTTCTTCGTTCTTCGTTCTTCTTCTTCCGGTTTCACTGTGTACCAAAAACCTGCACATATTCGGGGATATATATATAATATATTTGTACAATTGGACAATCTGAATTTTGTTTTCGAGAATTTCCAACAAAAAGTTATCCTGATTGCGCTCCTTAATTTATTGGAACAATTAGTCCCCATTAAGTCTGTTCCTAATAAGCGCACACTGGCGTGGTCATAATTGTGACTAACTAAAATCGTAAAGATTCTGTTCCAATTGGTTTCCGTTTTTTCCCCTGAAGATGTGTAACTTTGGAAAGAAGATATTAATTGTGCGTCATCAAAACTTTCCTTCCTTGAAAATCATAATTCGCGTCGTGAAAAATAAATAATCAAGATCGCAAAATTGCGTAACAAATGTAGTAGTTGATTTCAATAAATGAAAGTGTTACAATCTCTATGGTATTCCTCTGATTCTTCGAGAATGTATACTATCTTGATGAACTTGATTTTGATTTGATTCAAGGGCTTGTAAAGCTTAATCTTGAATCTCCTTCTTGAACTTGGATTTGGATTGATCACTAACAAGTAACTTGATCTCGAACGCCTTGGTATTTGGTTTGCCTTCGTTCTTGATCTTGATTTGAACTTGTAGCTTGAGTGCTTCAATGCTTGAACTTGTAGAGAAATCTGCGGTGTTTGATCCATGAGTTCTCTGCTTGCTTCTTGTTATAACTTCTGGTATTTTTCTGAGCTATGAAGACCCCTATTTATAGTTGTGGAAGGGAAGAGTTGTGATAAGAACAAACTCTTTCCGACCAATCAAATTGAAGTGTGACATGGCCGCATTTAATTGGCCAGAATATGTCACTTGCACATGTGGCGCGATTTCATTGGCCTTTTAATGTGACTTGGCATGCTTTGTCATTTTGACACGTAGCATGATCCTATTGGCTCTTCCGTTTGACGTGGTGTGCCACGTCATTTGACACGTGGCACCAAACTGGGCCTCTAGGAAGACGTCATCTTGGGCTTAATGGAGTAGGCCCATCACTTTAGCCCAACTAAACGGGCTAGCCCAATGGATTAAGACTTATTTATTAATCAATTTATATTGAACTTGTATAATTAATTAAATTATATTAGCCCATATATTTATTTAAACTAATATATCTTGAATTTTAAAATATAATTCAAATTATTTTATAAATTTAATTTTAATAAAATGTATATGCCTACGAGACTATCGAACAAGAGAGAGAGAGACAAAGTTGGATACTAGGGTCGAAATTATAAACCTGCCTCTCTCTCCAAATTTTACCCGCAAAAAGCTCTTTCTTTTTGATAAATATAAAACATTTGACATAGACTACGACTTGATGCATCGTATATCGTTTTTTGAGGGTATAGACAATGATAAAATTGGCTTTATCGATATCTTTTTTCACATTTGCAAAGGGAACAAACATACCAGATAGTCATCATTTATCATGTGGTTGAGTTGACGTGAATCATTTTAAGTCTTCTTCTCTTGTTAACCCTTTCTCCTTTTTCACTTCTATAGATGTTGTCAAAAGAATTCAAACTTCAAAAGTCAATACTCAACAGTGCTGTAAATATAAAAAGTCAGATTTCCACCGTGATTACTGCTAATTGGTAAACCTAATGCGTTATTATTGATGATGTATGCAGGATGGAGGAGGGGCTGAGTTTAAGTTGTATGCTTTAATGGCGAAAATCTTTTGTATATGCAATTAAGTTACTTATAAGGTAATTTTATTATTATAATCATTAATTTAGTAACCTGATAAAATTAATAGCTCTAATATGCTATGATAGGTTCATTACATTTTTAAAGTATTGCTCCCAAATACGAACACATTATATGTGGTCAACAAGTAATAAAGTAATGAGAAAGAGTGCCGAACCCATAGGAACCTGTCGTTAATTACCTACTAATTCACTAAAATCGTTATTTAACCAAGTGAATCAAAGGTTGGGTTGTCACTAAACTATGGATGCAAAATTAAAATGAGAAACTAAACCAGGACAAGAGAATTATTATTTAGAGTTACTTCAATAGAGATAAATATTTCAGGATTGTGATTGATTCACCAATCTTATTGTCACGATCTGAAATCCCACTGTCGGGACCGTGATAACGTCTAACGTTGAACCCGCTAGACAAGCCAACGTTCCGGTTAGTACGACTTATTTCCTTATTATTAGGCATTTAAAAGAAAAACGATAAGCGAGAAAAATTTAAATAAGAGTACGGAATCTATGAAAGACAACAACTTAAGTATTTGATATTACAAAATCCTTAGTAGAACCCCAGAACTGGTATCACAAATCCACGGACTGTCTAAGAATGCTAAAAACAAAGTCTGAATAAACAATACAGCTGTCTCAGAAATACAAAGGAAAGACAAAAAGAAAAGAAATGAGATAGTGGGTGCCGCCAAGGCCTGCGGACGCCTACATGACTACCTCAATGTTTTCGGTGGACTGAAGGATACTCTCTCGATCAGTGTCCACAAGGTCCGGTACCGTGATCTGCACAATATAAAGAAGTGCAGGTGTAGCATCAGTACAACCGACCCCATGTACTGAGTAAGTGCCGAGCCTAACCTCGGCGAAGTAGTGACGAGTCTAGGACACGACAAATAACAAATACCTGTGCAGTTCAATAATGTAAAGCAGGAATAATAAAAAGGAAGTAAACAATTAGGTACAAAACAAGAAAAACATGCTGGGGAGAAAGGGGTAACAACTACTGAAATAACGGATCAAGACAACAACTGGAATAATTAAATAGCGGCAAGAACTAACAACTCTGAAACAATAAGTAAGCAGAAACGGCACGGCATGTCCCCACGTGCTATAATATCACAAAAAATACGGCACAGAATGTCCCCTCGTGCATAAATAATCAACAACGCAGCACGGAATGTCCCCTCGTGCATAATAATCAACAAATCGGCACGGAATGTCCCCTCGTGCATAAATAATCAACAACTCGGCACGAAATGTCCCCTCGTGCATAAATAATCAACAACACGGCACAGAATGTCCCCTCGTGCATAAATATCATAAATCAACAATTGATAGGAAAATCAACAATAAGAAACCATAAGTACACAGGAATAATCAACAAAAATAATACCGACCTGGCAAGGGACACAGTTATAACCAAACCTACACAGATATATAACTTACCAACATATTCCTCAACCGAACTATTACTCAACAATACTCACAACTGAGAATTTCCATCAAATGAATAACTACTAAATGATATCAAATCCATAAAACACAGTAAACTTCAATGAAAATTACATAATTACTCATATTCGACTCATGGGCATGCTTGACCACAACATATAGGTACTCGTCACCTTACCTATATATTGAACAAGGAATAAACACGTAGAAAATAGGACTCAACACCTATTCCCTCAAGCTAAGGTTAGGCCAAACACTTACCTCGATTCCAAGAATCAAAATCAAGCCTCTAACACCGCATTTCCTTTCGAACTCGACTACAAATCAATCGTATCTAGACATAATTGACCCAATAACATCAATAAATGCTAAACAATTCAATTTCAATGCTTAATTATAGAATTCTCAACATTCTTCCTAAAAATCCAAAAATTGACCCCGGGCCCGCTTGGTCGAAACACGAGGTTCAGACCAAAACCCGATCACCCATTCCCCCACGAGCCCGAATATATAATTTGTTTTGAAATCCGACCCCAAAACGAGGTCAAATTCCCAAATAATCAAATAGCCCTAATTCTACCCAAATTCCTAATTTTCTACCTTAAATCCCATGTTTTTAGGCCTAAAATCTAATGGGTGTTAATAAAAATGGAAGAAAACAAGTCAAAGATTACTTACCTAAGAGGTTATGGTGAAGAAATGCTTCAAAATTCGCCTAAGAGGTTTGGAGAAGAAGGGGTTTATGAAAATGGTGGAAATTCCCGTAATACATTCTGTTTTTGACTTTAAAAATGACTGGGCATTTTTACTCTCCGCGTTTGTGGGCCCCAGGCCGCTTTCGCGAAGGGTTAGCTACTCAGACCTATGCGTTCGCGGTTGTGGGGCTGCGTTCGCACAAGGTAAATTACACCCAGCCCCCCAGGTTCCCCTCATAGGCTGTGCGTTCGCGACCTACATGGTGCGTTCGCATAGCTGTAACTAGTTTCCCTCCGCGATCACATCCTCATGGGTGCGTTCGCACAAACCTAATTCTGCCCAACACCAACCTTGTGCTATTCGTTCGCAGTCTATCCTATGCGTTCGCATAGCACTAATTTCCAGACACTAGATGATAGCAATAACACCAGATATTTCTAAGGTTTTTGCACCCCCGACACCTACCTGAAACTTACCCGAGCCCTCGGGGCTCAAAACCAAATATGCATACAACCTCAACAACATCCTACAGACTTATTCGAGAAATTAAGCAACCAAAATAACATCAAAAACAAAGAATTAAACCTCAAAATCCATGAAAATCCTCAAAACATCTAAATTTTGCATTTGAGGTCTGAATCATACGGGCTCGATATCGCAGGTTTAACAAAGAATTTCATTTTCAAAAACCTTTATATTTTTTAGAAAAAAAATTTCTTTAAAAATTCATTTCTCAGACTTGGGACCTCGGAATTCGCTTTCGAGCACACGCCCAAGTCAGATATTTTCCTAAGGGCCCTCCGAGATCGTCAAATCACGGTCCGGGTTTGTTTACCAAAAATGTTGACCAAAGTCAACTTTACTCAAATTTCAACACAAAAATTTATCATTTTCATAAGTTTTTCACATAACGGCTTCCCGGCTACACGCCTGGGATGCACACGTAAATCGAGGTGAGATAGAAGGAGGTTGTCATGACCTCGGAAGACAGATTTAGCTAGAAATACACGGGATGACCTTTTGGGTCATCACAATCTCCACCTAAAAAAAAAACGTTCGTCCTCAAACGGACATAACGATACCTGAGTCGGGGAAAAGATGGGGATATCGGCTCCGCATATCGGACTCGGGCTCCCAAGTAGCTGCCTCAACAGGCTGACCTCTCTACTGAACACGAACCTAAGAATAACTCTTCGATCTCAACTGACAAACCTGCCGAGCTAATATGGCTACCAGCTTTTCCTCATAAGTTAAATCCTTGTCCAACTGGACACTGCTGAAGTCTAGCACATGAGATAGATCGGCAACATACTTCCAAAGCATAGATACATGAAACACCGGATATACAGCTGATAAACTCGGTGGTAAAGCAAGTCTATAGGCCACCTCTCCTACCTTCTCAAGAATCTCAAAGGGACCAATGTACCTAGGGCTCAACTTGCCCTTCTTCCCGAACCTCATCACGCCCTTCATGGGCGACACCCGAAGCAATACCCGCTCACCAACCATGAATGCCAAATCACGAACTCTACGGTCTGCATAACTCTTCTTCCTGGGCTGAGCTGTGCGAAGTCTATCCTGAATGATCTTCACCTTATCCAAGGCATCCTAAATTAACTCTGAACCTAACAATCTAGCCTCTCCCGGCTCAAACCACCCGACTGGCGACCGACACCGCCTACCATACGACGCCTAGTAAGGAGCCATCTGAATGCTCGCCTAGTAGCTGTAGTTGTAGGCAAACTCAGCTAGAGGCAAACACTGGTCCCATGAACCTCCAAAGTCAATGACACATGCTCGCAACATATCCTCCAAGATATGAATGGTACGCTCGGACTGCCCGTCCGTCTGAGGATGAAATGTTGTGCTCAACTCAACCCGTGTGCCCAACTCAGGCTGAAATACTCTCCAGAAATGGGAGGTAAACTGAGTACCTCGGTCAGAAATAATAGACACGGGAACACCATGCAAGCGAACAATCTCCCTGATGGAGATTTTTGCCAACTTCTCCGAAGACTACGAAACCGATACCGGAATGAAGTGTGCTGACTTGGTCAGCCTATCCACAATGACCCATACCGCATCAAACATCCTCTGAGTCCGTGGAAGCCCAACTACGAAATCCATGGTAACACGCTCCCACTTCCACTCGGGAAGCTCAATCTGTTGCATCTAACCATCGGGTCTCTGGTGCTCGTACTTAACCTGCTGATATTTCAAGCACCGAGCTACATATGCCACAATGTCTTTCTTCATCCTCCTCCACCAATAATGTTGCCGAAAATCCTGGTACATCTTCGTGGCGCCCGGATGAATGGAATACCGGGAACTATGGGCCTCCTGCAATATCAACTCACGAATACCATCAACATCAGGCACGCAAATACGGCCCTGCATCCTCAAGACTCCATCATCCTCAACTATAACCTGCTTGGCACCTCTGTGCCGAACCGGATCTCTAAGAACACATAAATGAAGATCATTATACTGCCGGTCTCGAATACGATCAGATAATGAAGAACGGGCCACGGTATAAGCCAAAACACTGTCATTCTCTGAAACATCCAATCTCATGAATCGATTGGCCAAGGCCTGAACATCTAAAGCAACCGGTATATAAGCACGACTACCCATGCTGACTGACTTTCGGCTCAAAGCATCGGCCACCACATTGGCCTTTCCCAGATGATATAAGATGGTAATGTCGTAGTGCTTCAACAGATCTAACCATCTTCTCTGCCTCATAGTCAACTCTTTCTGCTTGAACAGATATTGCAAGCTCTTATGACCTGTGAACACCTCACATGAAACCCCGTACAGATAATGCCTCCAAATCTTCAACGCATGAACGATGGATGCTAACTCTAAATCATGAACTGAATAGTTCTTCTCATGAATCTTCAATTGATGAGAAGCATAGGCTATAACCTTTCCATCCTGTATCAACACTGCACCAAGTCCAACCCGTGAAGCATCACAATACACGATATATGGCCCTGAACCTGTGGGCAAAACTAACACAGGTGCTGTGGTCAGGGCTGTCTTGAGCTTCTAAAAGCTCGCCTCACACTCGTCTGACCACCTGAACTGGGCACCTTTCTGAGTCAACCTGGTCATCGGAGTTGCAATAGATGAAAAGCCCTCCATAAACCGGTGATAATAACCTGCTAAGCCCAAGAAGCTCCGAATCGCTATAGATGTGGTGGGTCTAGGCCAATCTCTGACTACTGAAATCTTCTTGGGATCCACCTGAATACCCTCTGCCGACACCACATGACCCAAAAATGCTACTGAACTCAACCAGAACTCACACTTAGAAAATTTGGCATACAACTGACTATCCTTCAGAGCCTGGAGGACGACTCGAAGGTGCTGCTCATGCTCCTCTCGGCTGTGAGAGTATATCAATATGTCATCAATGAAAATAATAACAAACGAGTCCAAATAGGGCCTGAACACTTGGTTCATCAACTCCATAAAAGCAGCTGGGGCATTTGTCAACCCAAATGACATCACCAAGAACTCATAATGCCCATACCGAGTGCGAAAGGCCGTATTGGGGACATCAGATGCCCTGATACTCAACTGATGGTAGCCAGATGTCAAGTCAATCTTGGAAATCACTGTGGCACCCTGAAGCTGGTTGAATAAATCATCAATCCTCGGCAAGGGATACTTATTCTTGATAGTAACCTTGTTCAATTACCGGTAGTCAATACACATCCTCATCGAGCCATCTTTCTTCTTAACAAACAACACCGGGGCACCCCAAGAAGAAACACTAGGCCTAATAAAGCCTTTATCTAGCAAATCTTGTATCTACTCCTTCAACTCCTTCAGCTCTGGTGGGGCCATACGATATGGCAAAATAGAAATGGGCTGAGTGCCCGGATCCAACTCTATGAAAACGTCAATATCCCTGTCAGGTGGCATACCCAGCAGGTCAACAAGGAATACCTCTGGAAACTCATGAACCACGAGCACAAACTCCATAGAAGGAACCTCAGCACTAGAATCACGAACATAGGCCAAATATGCCTAACAACCCTTCTCGACCATGCGCCGAGCCTTCATATATGAAATAACTCTACTGGAAGAATGACTGGGAGTCCCTCTCCACTCCAATCGAGGTACTACCGGTATGTCCAAGGTCACAGTCTTGGCATGACAGCCCAGAATAGCATGGTAGGGAGATAGCCAATCCATCCCCAAAATGACATCGAAATCAACCATATCAAGAAGCAAGAAATCTACATGAGTCTCCAGCCCACCAATAACCACTAAGCATGAACGGTAGACTCGATCCACCATAATAGAATCACCCACCAGTGTAGACATATATATAGAAGTACTCAGGGAATCACGGGGCATACTCAGATAAGGGGAAAAATATGAAGACGCATAAGAGAATGTAGACCCCGGATCAAACAAAACCGAAGCATCTTTGTTGCAAACTGAAACCGTACCTGTAATGACTGCATCGGAGGCCTCAGCCTCAGGTCTGGCGGGAATAACATAGCATCGGGGCTTAGCCCCCACCGATCTGAACATCCCTGGGTCGACCTACTACGGGCTGACCTCTACCCCTTATAGCCTGTCCTCCACCTCTAACTGTCTAGCCTCAACCCATGGCACCTCGACCTCCACCCGTAGCTGGTTGAGGGGGTGGGAGTGCACCTGGTGCAGAAATCATAGCACGAGAACCCTGATACTGAGAACCACTAGAAGCTCGGGGGTAAAACTTGGAAATGTGCCCCATGCCACCGCAAGTGAAGCAAGACCTCGGCTCCTGAGACTGCTGGCCCTGAAACTGTCCCTGTCGACCAGAATAACCACCCTGGAAGATCTGAAGCGGCGATGCACTGATAGGAGCTGCTGGTGCACTACGGGATACCTGAAGTGCCGTCTGGAATGGTCTGAGAGGATGACCTCTGCCAAATGAATCTCTGCCTCCAGATGAGGCACCACTGAATCGACCGAAATGACGAGGTCTCTTGTCAGACCCCGGACCACTGCCCTGTGATAAGACCATCTCAATATGCCTGGCCACATTAGCCGCCTCCTGGAATGAAATATAGGTACCTCTCTCTCTGGCCATCTGAAGTCTAATAGGATGAGCTATCCCCTCAATTAACCTCCCCACTCTCTCTCGATTGGTGGGGAGTATCATGATAGCATGTCGGGCCAAAGTGATAAACTGAGTCTCATACTGGGTGACTGTCATAGAGCCCTGCTGAAGATGCTCAAACTGCCTCCGATGATCCTCCCTCTGAGTAACTGGTAGAAACTTCTCCAAGATCAACTCGGAGAACTGAGCCCAAGATAACAACTAAGATCCAACTGGCCTGGTCAAGCAAAAAACCCTCCATCAAGTCTTGGCTACCAGAAAGACGGAATGTAGAAAAATCGACCCCATTGGTCTCTACAATCCCCATGTTCCGAAGAACCTCATAGCAACTGTCTAAGAAATCCTGGGGGTCCTCTGATGGTGCACCAGTAAAAGTAGTAGGAAATAACTTGGTGAACCGATCCAATCTCCACAAATCATCGGCACACATAGCTGATCCCTCAACTACCTGTGCCACAATACCCGGCTGAGCTGCTCTAGCTGTCTGAGGTGCTGGAGTCTGAAACTGAGAAGCTAACTGCTCTGGTGTGCGGGTAGCAGGAGTCTGGGCCCCTCCCCCATCCTAAGAGACATTTGGTGCACTAGGTAGTAGACCGGATTGAGCCACGCTCTCCATAAGGCCCACTAAGTAGACCAGAGCGTCCTGAAGTACCAAGGTGGCAATGAACCCCTCTGGGACCTGAGCTGGTCCAACCGGAACCGTCTGAGCAGGAACCTCACTGGCAAAGTCTACTTGTGGGTCCTCTACTGGGGCTGCTGCTATGGGCTGAGCCCTGCCCCTGCCACGACCTCTAGCACGGGCTCGTCCTCGGCCCCTTGTAGGAGCTGCAACTGGAGGATCGGGCTGCTGATCGGTAGATGAGGAAGCACGCGTTCTCCCCATCCGCGAGAGAATAAAATAGAAACTCAGTTAGCATTTAGAACTCAAATCGCACGACAGAGAAGAAAAGATGTGAAGTTATTCCTAACTTTGCAGCCTCTGTGGGATAAGTACAGACGTCTCCATACCGATCCCTCAGACTCTACCAAGTTTGTCCGTTAATTGTGAGACCTAGGAAACCTAGTGCTCTGATACCAACTTCTCACGGCCCGAAATCCCACCGCCGGGACCGTGATGGCGTCTGACGTTGAACCCGCTAGACAAGACAAGGTTCCGGTTAGTACGACTTATTTCCTTATTATTAAGCATATAAAGGAAAATTGATAAGCGAGAACAATTTAAATAAGAGTACGAAAGCTATGAAAGACAACAACTTAAGTATTTGGTATTACAAAATCCTTAGTAAAACCCTAGAACTAGTATCACAAATCCACGTACTGTCTAAGAATGCTAAAAACAAAGTCTGAATAAACAATAGAACTGTCTCAGTAATACAAAGGAAAGACAGAAAGAAAAGAAATGAGATAGCGGGTGACACCAAGGCCTGCGGACGCCTGCAGGACTACCTCAGTGTCTCCGGTGGACTGAAGGATACTCTCTCGATCAGTGTCCACAAGGTCCGGTACCGTGATCTGCACAATATAAAGAAGTGCAGGTGTAGCATCAGTGCAACCGACCCCATGTAACTGAGTAAGTGCCGAGCCTAACCTCGGCGAAGTACTGACGAGGCTAGGACATGACAAATAACAAGTACCTTTGCAGTTCAATAATGTATAGCAGGAATAATAACAGGAAGTAAACAATTAAGTACAAAACGGGGAAAACATGCTGGGGAGAAAGGGGTAACAACTAATGAAATAAAGGATCAAGACAACAACTGGAATAATTAAATAGCGGCAAGAACTAACAACTCTGAAACAATAAGTAAACAGAAACGACACGACATGTCCCTTCGTGCTATAATATCACAAAACACGGCACAGAATGTCCCCTCGTGCATAAATAATCAACAATGCGGCTCGGAATATCCCCTCGTGCATAAATAATCAACAACTCGGCACGGAATGTCCCCTCATGCATAAATAATCAACAACACGGCACAGAATGTCCCCTCGTGCATAAATAATCAACAACTCGGCACGAAATGTCCCCTCGTGCATAAATAATCAACCACACGGCACAGAATGTCCCCTCGTGCATAAATATCATAAAACAACATTTGACAGGAAAATCAACAATAAGAAACCTTAAGTACACAGGAATAATCAACAAAAATAATATCGTCCCTGCAAGGGATACAACTATAACCAAACCTACACAGATATATAACTTACCAACATATTCCTCAACCGAACCATTACTCAACAGTACTCACAACTGAGAATTTCCATCAAATGAATAACTACCAAATGATATCAAATCCGAAAAACGCTGTAAACTTCAATGAAAATCACATAATTACTCATATTCGACTAACGGGCATGCTTGACCACAACATATAGGTACTCGTCACCTCACCTATACATTGGATGTGGAATAAACACGTAGCAAATAGGACTCAACACCTATTCCATCAAGCTAAGGTTAGGCCAAACACTTACCTCGACTCCAACAATCCAAATCAAGCCTCTAGCACCTCTTTTGCTTTCGAACTCGACTCCAAATCAATCGTATCTAGACATAATTGACCCAATAACATCAATAAATGCTAAACAATTCAATTCCAATGCTTAATTATAGAATTTCCAACATTCTTCCTAAAAATCCAAAAATCGACCTCGGGCCCGCTTGGTCGAAACACGAGGTTCGGACCAAAACCCGATCACCCATTCCCCCACGAGCCCGAATATATAATTTGTTTTGAAATCCGACCCCAAACCGAGGTCAAATTCTCAAATAATCAAAAAAGCCCTAATTCTACCCAAATCCCTAATTTCTACCTTAAATCCCATATTCTTAGGCCTAAAATCTAATGGGTGTTAATAAAATGGAAGAAAACAAGTCAAAGATTACTTACCTAAGAGGTTATGGTGAATATATGCTTCAACATTCGCCTAAGAGGTTTGGAGAAGAAGGGGTTTATGAAAATGGTGGAAATTCCCGTAATACATTCTGTTTTTGACTTTAAAAATGACTGGGCATTTTTACTCTCCGCATTCGCGAAGGGTTATCTACTCAGACCTATGCGTTCGCGATTGTGGGGCCGCGATCGTACAGGGTAAATTACACCCAGACCCCCAGGTTCCCCTCATAGGCTGTGCGTTCGCGACCTACATGGTGCGTTCGCATAGCTGTAACTGGTTTCCCTCCGCGATCACATCCTCATGGGTGCGTTCGCACAAGCCTAATTCTGCCCAACCCCAACCTTGTGCTATGCGTTCTCAGCCGATCCTATGCGTTCGCATAGCACTAATTTACAGACACCAGATGACATCAATAACACCAGATTGTTCTAAGGTTTTTGCACCCCGACACCTACCCGAAACTCACCCGAGCCCTCGGGGCTCAAAACCAAATATGCACACAACCTCAACAACATCCTACAGACTTATTCGAGCAATTAAGACACCAAAATAACATAAAAAACAACGAATTAAACCTCAAAATCCATGAATATCCTCAAAAATTCAAAACTTCTAAATTTTGCATTTAAGGTCCGAATTACGTCAAACGAAGTCCGTTTATTACCAAACTTCACAGATATCAAAGGTTTCACAAAGAATTTCATTTTCAAAAACCTTTATATTTTTCAGAAAATAATTTTCTTTAAAAATTCATTTCTCGGACTTGGGACCTCGGATTTTGCTTCCGGGCACATGCCCAAGTCCCATATTTTTCTACGAGCCCTCCGGGACCGTCAAATCACGACTCTGGGTCCGTTTACCAAAAATGTTGACCAAAGTCAACTTTACTCAAATTTTAACACAAAAATTATCATTTTCATCAGTTTTTCACATAACAGCTTCCCGACTATACGCCCGGGCTGCGCACGCAAATCAAGGTAAGATAGAAGGAAGTTCTCATGAACTCAGAATACAGATTTAGCTAGAAATACACGGGATGACCTTTTGTGTCATCACACTTATTGAGTTCTAGTTAATTCTCCTTCAATTCAAATCGTTTATGGCTGCTACTAACTGGATTATATTTACTCGTAGTATTATATCGAATTACTACTCACCTGCCCAAGATAGGTTAGCACATATAGTTCTATGGAATTGATCTATAAAGAATGCATTAAGATTACAATAGTTAATTAAACATGAAGACTAGGTATAATCCTATCCTAACCACAAATTTTTCCATAACCTTAGAGATAAGATGATATCTTTTTTTAACTCTTCTCTAATCTAAAATTGGTCTTTTCAGGCATAATTTAGATAGTTGATAGAACTTAACTATTGGCCAACCAATTACGCAGTTAAGCACAAAGTTAAAGAAATAACCATGTAATAACAATTCGTATTTGATAAAGAAAAAAATAACAATCAAACATCAATATTACGGCTAACCACAACCTCAGGATGAAGGGACTTAGCCACCACGCATAATTATCAAAGTAAATTGATAAACGTTTGAATGATTAAAGTACTAAGAAAAGATGAATAGTAGAAGAACTCTCTAATTCTTGCTCCAACTTGCTCCCAACGTGTGTTTACCTCAAAAGTGTCGTGTTCCCCTCTAAATTAGGTTTAAAAATTCTTTTATACAAGTTAGGGGTGTGTAGGATAGAAAGAACCCTCTCCCAGTAGAAATAGGATAGTTCTCGAATGGAGGGACCTGGAAAGTGCGGGCAGCTAGGCAGAGCATTAGCTTATATTTTTCTTGCTTCTGCAACATCTATTCCCAACGCTACAAGCAACTCCTAGCGCTGGTCTGGGCGCTAGCCTTGAACTTTGTCTGATTTTCTTCTTTTTTCGCTTTAAGTCGTGCTCATTCATTCTATTTTGCTCTCAATCAATTCTTACACATATGAACACCAAAATTAAGCTCAACTAATTACACACAAATGAATATAAATAAGATTAACATAAAATGTAAGGTTACGCGCATAGAAAAATACATTTTTACTCTAATATCAACACCACATACTTAAACTCTTGCTCGTCCTCGAGCAATTTAAAACTTCACTATCCCAAAAGTAACTCATAATACCACCTCATGATAGATGCAGTCGGATTTTCAGTAAGAACACTTCATCTATGACTATGGTTAATACCAATAATTAAGCCTGGGCATGCACATTTCACACATTTCTCAACCTCTAATATACATGCCAAAGTGTAAGTACACAATTTCAAAGTATTCAAACAACCTACCCATAATCACCTCACCTTAAGGACCGACTTGTTTCCACTGCTCGCATACTCACTCCAACAAAAGAAGTTTATTAACGTGTGTCGCGCCCCCTTTTTCCTCGCACGGGTTAGGTACGAAGAGATCGGGTTTATGACATTTTTGGACAACTCCTTAAAGGAAAGGTTTAAGGAAGAGTCGCCACCTAACGATTTTTATGGTGCGTTAAGGCACCTAGAGTAAATAACTCATGAACTAGTTTGCATTACCAGATATTGGGTAAGGGCTTGAAGTTATCCCAAGGGAAAGGTGTTAGGCACCCCTCAAGATCCACAACTGTGAGTCCCAACCAAGAAGTTTTGTGAATTTGGACTGTGAACAAGTAGCAAGTAAGGTTCATATAAGAGGGGATCTCAAACAAGGCATAATTTATTAAAAGTTTTGAAAATATTACAAAATATTCAAAGAAATTATCCTAGGTTTAAAGTAATATGGATCACATCAATGCAATACCCGGTATGTCACACCTCGAAGAGGCGGCTACACGTGGTATTAGCGCTCCGGTCATCATATCCGTATTCTACCCTTCCCACCCCGTAGAGGTTATTTAAAATATGCGTGTTGGTCACGAAAGCTTATTGCGTGCTATTACCCGTCCTATCCTATAAGTCCTGGAGGGTATTTAGGACTACTATTCCTACAAGATGAGTACTAGGCTGAACCCCTAGGTTTAAAGGACAAAATGATAAGCGACATACATAACAACAAATAGGACTACATGTATGGGAACACATAAGGGAAAATAATGGCACATAGATCCCTCCCCAAGTTAACACGTAAACAACACGTCTCAATCACAATCATAGTCTCAAAGACAGAATTTAAAACAGAGGTTCTTGAGCTGGAAAATAGTAAGTTTTGATAGTCTTAGTAAAGGATATGTTGTGAAAACTTAGTAGTGAAAGCAGAAGGTTCAGTTAAGACTGAGTAATTCAAAAGGATGATTATTTTTCAGAAATGCAGTAGTTTAGAGGCAGCAGTAGGATTTAGAAGTACACAACGACACAGAGTTCCCAGTAAAACATAGATGAAAATCATTAAAGCATGATTTTTGAAATAATATAGTGATTCAAAAGAGAAGTGACTTAAAAGATACAATAGCTTAACGTAGAGTAGGAGTCAGCAGTTTAAAGAGAATTGTAACAACGGGAGTAGGTAAATTGTTCCAGAAAATACAGTAGCTTTAAAGAAATACAGAGCAAGGATTCAAAATAGCATGATTTTGAGCAGAGTGATGTAACTTTGAAAACCAGTAGTTTAAAAACATAACAGAATAGGAATCAGATAAAATTTCAGTAAAGAGGAAATAAATGCATGATTTCAAGATTCTGTGAAAAGAGAAAAAGAGAAAAAAAAGAAGAACGGAGGAGTAGAGTGGTCTTCAAGGAGATAACAAGTAGAGTTCAAAATTCAAGAAGGGACTGATTGATTTTAACACTAGCAAGCAAAGCACAATTAGTTGGTTTTAATACGTATTAGGCCTAAAGTTTGCCTAGGCGCCCTATACATTGCCTACTTATTTAAGAGGGGTGTACATGCGTATTTAATCCTGATTTTAAGAGGGGTGTATTTACAGAAAATGTTTCAAACAGTCAAACACATCTTAACGAGATTATTAGATTAACATGCTGCTTAAGTGTTCAATAACTGTGATTCGAATAGATAGGAAGTCCTAAATAACAGGATATCTAATGCACATAGGAATACCTTAAAGACATGATTTCTATATGCAGTACTTATGAAAATGCAGCAGCAGTAGTGTGATAGCAGTTTATTGCTTCATTAAAGTTAACTATGAACATGATATATAAAATAAACATGAATATGGTAG
Source organism: Nicotiana undulata (assembly GCA_005239495.1). Lineage (NCBI taxonomy): Eukaryota > Viridiplantae > Streptophyta > Magnoliopsida > Solanales > Solanaceae > Nicotiana > Nicotiana undulata. Next base: position 19,874 of record ML267935.1, read on the forward strand.
AGATACTGAAGTAAACAACCTGAACATGGTTTCTAATGCATGGTATGTATGTCCTAAGCATGCTATCTATTGCACACATAGGTAATGTAAATCCTATGGTCATGGTTTCTATCCACACTATATTAAACATGCATAGTCCCCTCCCATATTCACTATTTAGCCCCAAGTATTCATTTACAGATTATTACAAACCAAGAATAATGAATTACATTACTAAAAGAAAAATAAGAAGCTACTTCTATAGGGAGCCTTCAATCAGTCCCATATCTTCCAACCTCAATCCTTTCGAGTTTCACAGCCTTTCAAGGTCCGGGTGCGGCAAAGTTCTCTAAGGCCCTCGTGGGTCCCTGGCCAATACTCGCACCCAGACATAATTGCCAAAATTTGAACATATGCAGTATGGAATTAACCACCTCAGTGTGTCAAAGNAATTTTTAAAAATAGCTTTTGAAAACAACAATAGGATCACACGGAATCCTAAAACAATTTCAGCAACACAAAGAACAGTCTTCACACAAGGCTAATGGGAGTTGGGGACAAATAAATGACATAATAGGCTGAAGTTCTTGCTATTAATGCAGATGATGATACACAAATTCAAGAAAATACTTGATTTAAACATAGTTGCAGAAATCAGAGAGTCATTAGGGAATCAGGAAACAACAGGATTCAATACCAAGCAATGACATTAGCAACTTGGGACAATAAACTACTAGATGAATACTAGGAATGGACAATAACATATAAGCATGAGTCTATTTACTGATTCAATTATAGAAAAGAGATAAGACATGATTGGCATTCATATATGAAACAAGAGATTAATCACATCTTGAACAGCAGAACCACAAATAGAAGAAAATCAGGAATATGACAAACTGAAACAAGAGGAAACACATTGGTTTAGAACTTGAATCGTAATTAGAACATACCAGTAGAAAGGAAGCAAGCAGAATGGAAGAGCAACAATAAGAGCACAATGGTTAGCCTTGGCTTATAGCCGGCTAACAGTACATAAGAGCAAAAGAAAAGTAATAGAGCAGAGAGCTTTTGTGAGAAAGAGAGAGCTTAGAAAAGAGATTTACCAAAGTATAAGGCATGTAATAGAGGCTAAATTCAAAATACTCTAATTAAGGAAAGCGTATATGAATTAATGTGACAGAATTACCTATAGAAATAAGGCAAGAAATTCTAGAAATCAACAGAGAATCTCGAGTGAGATTCAAATCACAGTGAATCAGTGTCAACCAAGGAGAATATCACATATGAGCGGGCTAGGCATAATATAAACAAGGAAAGACAAGAAATCAATATGTCTTAATTAAGGAGGTACTCAAGAATCAGTAGAGAGCATCACGCAAAAATCAATGCAGTACCGATCACAAAGGTTTAGGGATTCGAAAAAAATAGAACATCTCACTATATTATAAGAACAAATAACATATAATAGACAGAAATAAGAACATGGTACGAATGATGATACGGGTAAAAGAAAGGAATAGTTAGGAACCCTAGTTACAAGCACATAGCAAATAACACCAGAGATCACAGAGTATCTACAAAAGCAAAGCACTCATGCTAAACAGATAAACATAGATGGCCAATACACTCATACTCACATATTGAACCAAGAAATTCGGGATTTTTTAACAACAAATGATTCAAACAAGAGGAAAATCTCAAATAAAGTTAAAACACGGTAAAAAAACCACAAGAATAATGCTAAGAAGTTAAAAGAGGACTGTTTCGAAAAAGGGTTTCAAACCCTAGTTTTAAAAATATGAGAAATCGTTTAGGAAATTGAGAAATCTTTGAAGAAAACATGTAAAGAACTGATAATATGTATAGATCTATTACGGATCTAGAAAAATTGGAAAGTTCAAAAGTTAGGGTTTCATAAGAGAACGAGAGATAACCGGAGAACCTGCCGTGAAACTCGAAGGTAGTGGTGATTGTGGCATTGTTGTGTCAAAACCCCACAGGAGAAGGCCGGAAAATCTCCAAAGCAGGAGCCCCAGTAGTTGTCTGGGCCTGGTAAAGACCAACGGAGGTCTCAGAGACAAAGTAGACCGGAGAAAGAGGCGTCAAGGCGGCTGGTGGTCGAAAGGAGAGAGGTTGGAGGTGGCCGGAGACGGGCTGAGTTCCATCGGAGAAGAAGGTGAACCGGGGAAGGTTCTAGAGAGAAGGGAGAGGGAAAGAGACGAAAAGAGAGAGGATTAGTCTCGAAAGAATAAGACAAGGGAGGGGGGGTCGTTTGAGATATTTTAGGTAAGAACGGATGTGGGCCATTGATCTTATTTGATCAACGGCTTAGATCAATTGAAGGTTTGGGCCGGGTTAAATTTGGATTGGGCTGGGTAGTTTAGGGGTCTGATGGGTTGGGTAGTTGGGTCTTAAAAATATGGCTAACATTTAAATAAAATAGGGCTAGATGTTAAATACCCAATAAAATAGATAATTAATTAGTTAAAATATCTAATAATTATGAAAAGATGAAATTAAGTTTAAATAGGTAAAATTACAGTAATTAACCAATATTAAGTGTAGGAAATGCATAAGTTCCGAGTTAAAATAATACAAAATGTCTAATTGGGCCATAATTGCAAAATTGTTGTAATTGAAATTAAATAAGACTCAATTGACTAATTTGTGAAATAATTGAATTTTAATGGATAGAAAATGATTATAAATAACATGATGAGCTAGGAAGTATTTGTTTGAAATTATTTAGAGCATAATTTATGAATTATTTAGATATGAAATATTAAATAAACAGGGAGATAATAAAAATATGGAAAAATAGGGAAAAATACTCATTATTGCAAAGAGTAATTTTGAGAGCTTATATGCAAGTTTAAAAAATATTTTGAGGAAAAATTAGGTATCAACAACGTGGTATATCCATCATGAGATCATGCGCACTTACCAAATAAGAGGAGACAATCCACCCATTCAATTCTTGGGATCAAATGTAATTGAAGGACTTACACACAAAAACAAGAATTCACTCGCTTTCATAAAGAAATTCATGTGCTTCACAAGGTGTACCATAGGCTTTCTCGTAGTGTAGAACTCGACTAATCTAAGTTCGTCAAATCGAGAATAAAATAGGACTTTACGATTGTAATATAAGCTAAGGTATGTGTAAGATACATTTGGATAAAAGTTACTAAGCCTCCAAAGCACATTAATACAATTGAAAACTTAATTAGCGTGTATACTTGTCATCATCCACTTTCAAATGTTATACTGCAACACCATATTCAAAGGTAGTCCATCTTTATGTAAGCACTTCACATATTGGCAACTTACTAGTGATGATACGATAAGATTCAGAGATGTGTTATTTTTTTCCTTCTAACATTCTCCGTATGATTTCAACTTTCGCTAACGGTTCTTAGCTTGCAGAGGTGCACATTTCTACCTTTCTATGGTTCCACTCAAAAATCATCCAAGTTCTATCCTTACTTGTTTCTTGCGCTTAGTCTCGTGATTCAAGTGATTTTAGAGGTAAAAGGTTCAATTAAGTCAATTAAGACAAAAGGGGGATAGACTTGTAATGTGGTTGTCAAAAAAGTATATAGGCACAAAAGGGCTACTATGAAAAATATTAACAATGCTAAGCAATTAAATCTCAATGGGCTAGTCAAAGAAACATATAATCATATCCTAGACTCAACGAGACTTAATTATTTCACTTAATCTCACACACATGACAAGGTCTAGACTAGAACATGATAGCACATAATACAACTTCAAACCTCTCACACATACTACACATGATCCATTCAGGACTGTTTCATTGTAACTCTTAAGTCAATGCAAGTAATCGCATAAGTAAGAGATATTAAAGAAAAATCACTAGATTAACATACAAGTCAAGAACTGAGAGAAGGTGTCACAAAATGGTCTATTCAATATTTCTACGACATCAAAAATTTTAAAACTTGCCAGGAAGGTAATTCGCATGCCAAGGCGTAAATATACTAGCATCAAACAAGCCAAACGACATCTAGGATCAATTTCTTCTTCTTCTTTTTTCCTTAATTCCTATTCTAAACTAAAAATTCAAAAATATCTAGTTCAAGTTACATCCCTTAAAAAAGAATCGATACCCAAAGAAAAATCAAGGGAGGTTATTGCTTACTAACTAAACTAAAGCTAACTACTTAAAGCAAAAGAAAATATTTTGTGTTTTTTTTTCGTGTTTTTTTCTTTCTCAGACTTAAATCCCTCAAGAAAACTGTCTAGAAAGTCCACCATCGATAAAGTCCAATTTATTTTTTCATTTTTTTCATGTTTTCTTTTTCGTAATGATTATTACTAATTATTTTGCTAACATTAATACTATACTAGGCTAATATGCTAAAGGAACTATTATTTTATGAAATAAATCAAAATAAATTAAGTGAGTAACAAAAAAACTGCAAACAAAAATAAACACAGGAAGTTCCTCCTCCCCCTCCCCCCCTTACCCCCACACTTGACTAGTGTCTTGTCCTCAACACACATACAAACAGTAAATAAGTTGGGTGGAACAAAGGGACTCCCTACTACTCTAACCTTCTGGGGAATACTATGTTCCTCGTTAGACTGTGCACCGCCTGAAGTTCTAGCGGGTTCTGTCTTTGTATTATATCCATCATCATCAACATCATCAACACCTTCTAGTTCTAGGATCCATCAACCTCTTCACCATCATCACCTCCCTCATGAGAGCTAAGAACCATGTTCTTATCCTTAGACGGGTGAATATAACTACCAGGTGTAAGTCTCAATATCTCCTTCATGTCTCCCGGTAGAGGATATTCCGTGTGAAACTGCAACTTTTCATTATCTGTTACTCCAAGTCACCGCATGGTCAAGTTGAATGTGCCATAAATGTGGCGGCTGAAGTTCTCATCTCTCTCAGCCTTGGTAGTGTTGCTCAACTTTTTTGTGGTGTCCGATAGAGTCGCGATATCCAAGAGATGCATTGGGGCAGGCTCGATATCATCACTACCTGTGATGTTTTTAGATTTTCATGCGCAGTCTTTGTATTTTTTCGAAACAATTTTACGCAAAAACTTGAAGAAAATATGATTTTTGACTTTAAAAATAATTTGAGTTGACTACGATCAATATTTTGTGTAAACAACCTCGGGTCAATATTTTAATGATTTTGTTAGGTCCGTATTATAATTTGTACTTGGGCGTATGCCCGAAATGAATTCGGAGGTCCCTAAGTTGATTTGACTTATCTGGCCAAAAGTTAGCAATTTAAAAGTTTGGAAATTTCCTAGGTTTGACCGTAGGTTGACTTTGTGGTTAAGAAGCTTGGATTTTGGTTTTGAGATTTGGAATAGGTCCGTTTTTCTATTTTCAACTTATCTACAAAATTTGGTGCAAATTGGAGTTGGTTTGGTAGGATTCGGGCGCTTAGTTGTGATTCTAGTTGTTCTTGAGTCTCCCTTAGAAGTTTCATTCGTTTTGATGTTTGATTTGTAAATTTAGATGTTATTTTGGTATTTTAATCACGCAAGCGAGTTTATATGATGCTATTACACTTGTGTGCATGTTTGGTTTAGAGACTGAGGGGATCAGGTGAGTTTCAGACGCATTTCAGGTGAGTTTGGACAGTGTAAGGACCACTGGTGCAGAGTTAACTTCCGGTTTTTGATGCATATCTAGCAATTGTGAGGTCTGGATCACATTTGCGAGTAGGGTCTGGGATTGGTGACCTCATATTTGCGAGAAATGGGTTCGCTTATACGAACTTTCATGGTCGCTTTTGCGAAGTTAGGGGGTGCATTTGCGATCGCAAGCGATTTGAGTAAGCTTCGCATTTGCGAAGCTTTTGTCACATTTGCGACGGAGGGGGGCGTTCGCATTTGCGAGAATGATTGTCGCATTTGTGATATGCGGATATCTGATGCACTAATCAGATTTGTGACTTGTGCTTCGTATTTGCGGTGTTCGCAATTGCGTACAAGACATCGCAATTGCGACATCTGTAGCTGGGTAAAAGAGGGGGAAAACGGGACTTATCTTGCCATACAACATGTCTCAATCATGAACACTCTAGAGGAGATTTTTCAAGAATTTCCTCTTCCCAAAACCATTGGTAAGCAACTTTCACGCCCCAAAATCAAGGGACGAGACCGGCGCCTAACCGCATGAACCCAGTCAAGCGGACCTGGATTGCCTTTCCTGCCCAACGTATTACCTCGTGTTCATAACGTACATTATTCCATATGAGTTAGCCAATTTAGAGTCAAAGTACACTTTACAACATAATTCCATTTTCTTCTTTTAGTTTTCAACAATAGATAACCCGGAATATACAAGTTACATACAACATTTTCGATTGGCGATCCACAATTACGAGTGAGTACGACTACCACCCAAAATATACCTGTACATATACATATACAACCCACACATCGTCTACAGAGCCTCTAAGAATTCTTAGGTGTTTTAAATAACTTGCCGGCAACAAGGCCCCGGTTATACCTTTACAACATAAGCAAAAGAGGATAGTATAGTCCACACGCGGCACCGAGAGGAAGAGGGGCTCACCAAAACTGTTGAAGAGATGAAGAGCAGGCACCACTAACGGCGGGCTGAGCTACCTGCTATGGAACCACCTACATCCATATAAAAGATGTAGCGCCCCCGGCAAAAGGGACGTTAATACCGTGGAATAATACTAGTATGTATGAACAAACTTTACCCTAAGTACAATCAAGCAATACACAGGTAAGGGAAGGTTAATGGAACCAACAAGTATTGCACAGAAACAGAAACAACCAAAATCAAGAGTATCACAGATTCTCCTTTCAACATCACCATATTCAAGAGTTTCATAGATTCTCATTTCAACACCACCATATTCAAGAGTTTCATAGACTCTTATTTCAACACAACCACATTCCATCCTTGTTACCTCGGCCACCCTTATTACCTCGTCCACCCTTATTACCTCGCCCATCCTTATTACCTCGTCCACCCTTATTACCTCGTGTTGCGGCGTGCAACCCGATCCCACCAGACAATCACATTTCACAACAACAATCACCAATAATTAAATCACAAGGATGTTCATTACAAGGAACACAAGTTCATATCGACAATTCTCTATGTGGACTCAAGGCACAATGACTCTCACCAAGCAGTAATTCATGTACACGGTGTTGCCATAATCGTTCAACTCAATTACATCATTTCACCATACCCTTTTTCATTACTTACCACACACGGTTTTTAGCCATTATATACATTCCCATACTTGGGAATATTAGCATTATTTCATTCATTAACACATACTTTCATATCGATACCCTCGAGCATTTTACGAGCTTTGCACATAACAAGATAGGTACAACAAACCACTTACAATCTCAACTAGCATAGTAGTCAACAAGAAATTTAGGGAGTGAAGTATTACGCCTCAACACAATTGGACAGTCAATTCACATATTCTAAAACAAAGTACCCATACCGTATGCTCGGACACCAACAAGAGGATTCCACAAAGGTTAAAGTTAGCCATACATACCTGGAGTCGAAGTTCCATTCTAATTCGTATTCCCAAATCATCGGACCGTCAAGCCACGTCAATCTAATTCATAATGTAAGACATTCATCTTAGAATTGTGAATCATGAACACAATTCGAACTCGCCTAGGCATTTATCGAATGCTATGAGACCCCTCAGATAATCAACCCCCTCTTTGTGATTATTTACTCTAACCCACTTTCCTTTACTAGATTGTGACAATAAATGGACATGCATGCAAGGTTCTTCATTTTAACTTCAAGAACCCATTTAGGGGAGTTCTACCATTAACCAAAAATCTGGAAATTTAAGGGAAATGGGGTGGGGACTTACCTGTTATAATGAAGAAGAAGATTACTCGAAATTCCTAGGCCTGAGTGATTTTGGAAAAATCAATTTGATGAAGAAGGAGCTTTCTCTCTCAAGAATCCTCTCTCCCCTCTCTCTATTTTGTTAAGAAATTCCTTAAAAATGAAGGGGAGGGGTGTTTTATTAAACAAGGTGTCGGGTTTTAAACTTAGAAAATAGGAGCCCCAACACAGGAATGCGGTCAGGAATGGATCGCATTCATGCTATGCGGTCCGCATTCCTGCCATACGGTCCACATTCCTGTCGCATAGTTGGCCCTCAAATGGGCCGAAATTGGAAAACAATCTGCCCAGGTATGCGACCACTATGCGGTCCGCATACCTGTTATGCGATCGCATAGTGCGTCGCATAACCTCCTTTGCAAGAACGTGGGGCAAGAATGCGATAACTATGCGGTCCGCATACCCAAAATGCGACCGCATTCTGGGCTGCATTGTTGTCCTCAATTTGGACAGATGCCTGTCCAGGTATGCGACCATTATGCGGTCCGCATACACGTTATGCGATCGCATAGTGCGTTGCATAACAAAACAATCCTTGAAAATTTTATTTTTCAAGTTTCGGGGTACTTTTTACTCAAAATAGGTCCGTTTTAAGAGTTTCTACAGTTATAACAACACAGGGACCTATTCGGGCATTATTCCAGATGTAGAACTTTATGGGTCTTTACATCCTCCCCCACTTAAAATCATTCGTCCTCGAATGAGGATCGGAAACTCATTTGGTTTTGAAAACACAATATGCCAACCTCCAATTTTCACTAACTCCGATATTTTCTGAAAATTTCGCCCGAGTTTCCTCTGTAATTAGGCCTATCTACCTGTCAGAGAGCCCCTGAAACACATGTTCTTGACCAATTAAATGCTACATAATGCAGTTATTCTAACAACTTGTATATAATCTTGTTACCTCAACAGCTTGCATATATTCAATTACTACCACATGCCATATACACTTCAATGCATCATTACCGGTCTACACTTCTATTAATCATTTAACCATCGCACGAGTTTCATGCAATTTCACTTACTCCAACAATTTGCACATAATTAAGTTAACACCACCACTTGCATATCATCTAACTACCACATGAATTGCACAAAATTTTAGCTTACTTCAAAGAGATGCACATTACCCAAACAATCACAATGTTACACAAATATGGCACAACTTTGAGAGGTTACAATAGTAAGGAAATTAGGAGAGTGAAGTGTTCTTGAACAAAATTAAACACAAAGGTGTATTCACTTAGAGATGGCAGTTCTCACGATCACTACTAGACTTGTTCAAACAAATGGGGATATTTTTCTTTCATTTCATTTTCCGCTTCCCACGTGGCTTCCTCAACTCGTTGACTTCACCACAATACTTTAACTGAAAAACTTTCTTTGTTCCTCAACCTACGGACTTGCCTATCAATAATAGCAACCGGAACCTCTTTGTATGATAGTTCTTCATTAACCTCAATAGTCTCAATTGGCACGATGGCGGATGGATCTCCAACTACTTTCTTCAACATAGACACATGGAAGACATGGTGCACTAATGACATTTCAGGGGGCAATTCCAGCCAATACACAACTTGCCATACCCTTTGAGCGATCCGATACGGCCCGACATACCTAGGGCTCAATTTCCCTTTCTTCCCAAACCGCATCACCTCTTTCGTGGGAGATACCTTCAAGAATACCCAATCATCTACTTGAAACTCTAAATTCCTACGACTAACATCCGCATAGGATTTCTGACGACTCTGAGCAGTTTTCATCCTCTCCTGAATGACTCTAACTTTTCCCATAGCTTGGTGCACAAGATCTGGTCCTAACAATTCTGCCTCACCAACCTCAAACCATCCGATCAGAGACCTACATCTCCTCCCGTACAATTCCTCAAATGGGGCCATCTGAATACTAGCCTGGAAGCTGTTATTGTAAGAAAACTCTATAAGCGGCAAGTGATCATCCAAGCTACCCTTGAAATCCAAAACACAAGACCGTAACATATCCTCAAGCATCTGAAAAGTCCGCTCCGCTTTACCATAAGTCTGCGGGTGGAAAGCCGTGCTGAGATTTACCTGAGTACCCAAACCTTGTTGAAATTTCCTCCAAAAGTTAGCTGTGAACTGGGCCTCTCGATCCGAAATAATAGAAACTGGAGTGCCATGAAGTCTGACTATTTCCTTGATATACAACTAAGCGTACTGTTCTGCAGTATCGGTGGACTTGACTGGTAAGAAGTGAGGTGATTTCGTGAGTCGGTCCACTATTACCCAAATTGAGTCGAACTTGCGCTGAGTGCAAGGTAACCCTACCACTAAGTCCATATTGATCATTTCCCATTTCCACATCGGTATTTCCATGAGCAGCGTCAACCCACCGGGCCTCTGATGCTCGGCCTTCACCTGCTGACAATTCGGACATCTAGCCACAAAGTCCGCCACACCCCTCTTCATATTACCCCACCATAAATTTCCTTGAGATCGTGCTACATTTTCGTAGAACCCGGGTGAAAATAATACTTGGAATTATGAGCCTCTGCCATTACCCTCTCCCGAAGATCATCCACATCTGGAACACATAGTCTCCCCTGACACCGCATGACATCGTCATCATTGCCGAGTGAAAAAGCTGAAATCTTGTGATTTAAAATCTCTTCCCTCAATAGTATCAATGCTGGGTCTTTGAATTGCTTTTCCTTAACTTCCTCTATAAGCGAGGACTCCGCTCCATAACGCACCACGACTTTCCCCTCACCTGAGGTCGAAAGACAGACCCTAAGACTGGCCAATTAATAAGCCTCCTGAGCCACAGGCCTCTAACCGGCCTCCAATTGTGCCAAGCTACCCATGAATTTCCGACTAAGAGCGTCGGCTACCACATTCGCCTTTCCTGGATGGTACAAAATATTCTTATCGTATTCCTTGAGCAATTCTAACCACCTCCGCTGCCTTAAGTTCAACTCCTTCTTCTTGAATAAATACTGAAGACTCTTGTGGTCTGTGAACACGTCCACATGAACCCCATAAAGATAATGCCGCCAAATTGTCAATGCAAACACAACCGATGCGAGCTCTAAATCATGCGTCGGATAATTCTTCTCGTAATTCTTGAGTTGCCTTGAACCATACGCTATAAATTTAACACATTGCATCAACACACACCCCAAACCAACTCTCGAAGCATCACAATAAACCACGAATCCCTCTGAACCTTCTGGCAAGGTCAACACTGGTGCCGAAGTCAATCTCGACTTCAATTCTTGAAAACTCTTCTCACAAGCATCGGACCGCTGAAACTTAACTGCTTTCTGCGTCAGCTTAATCAATGGGGAGGCGAGAGTAGAGAATCCCTCCATAAACCTTCTATAATACCCAGCTAGACCCAAGAAACTGTGAATCTCCGTCGAGGTCGTTGGTCTAGGAAAATCCTTTACCGCTGCAATCATTTGGGGATCAACTTGAATCCCTTCCCTAGAAACAACATGGCCTAGAAAGGTGACTGATTCTAGCCAAAACTCACATTTTGAAAACTTTGCATACAACTGGTGCTGATAAAGAGTTTGCAGAACCGCCCTGAGGTGATTAGCATGATCTTCCTGACTTCGCGAATAAACAAGGTTATCATCAATGAAGACTATCACGAAGGAGTCAAGAAACGACTTGAAAACCCGATTCATAAGATCCATAAAAGCTGCTGGGGCGTTGGTTAGCCCAAAAGACATTACCAGAAATTCAAAGTGCCCATAACGAGTCCTGAAGGCGGTCTTAGGAATATCCTGCTCACTGATCTTTAACTGGTGGTACCCTGACCGTAAATCAATCTTTGAGAAGAACCTATCACCTTGTAACTGATCGAACAAATCATCTATCCGAGGCAGTGGATATTTATTCTTGATGGTGACCTTGTTGAGATGCCGATAATCAATACACATTCGAAGCGATCCATCTTTCTTTCTGACAAAAAGAATCGGTGCGCCCCAAGGCGACACACTTGGCCGAATGAAACCCTTTTCTAATAGATCTTGTAATTGCTCCTTTAACTCTCTCAATTCTGTTGGCGCCATTCTGTAAGGTGGAATAGATATTGGTTGCATATATGGCGATACATTAATCCCGAAATCGATCTCTCTATCTGGCGAAATTCCAGGAAGCTCATCCGGAAACACTTCAAGAAACTCATTCACAACCGGCACAGACTCGGGAGCAAGCACCTCTGAAGTGGTGTCCGCAACCCGGACCAAATGATAGATGCATCCTTTCCTGATCATCTTGGAGGATTTAAGATAGGAAATAAACCTGCCCTTCGACACCACATCACCCCCTTTCCATTTAATAACGGGCTTATTAGGAAATTCGAGCCTCATAATTCTTGTTCGGCAGTTGAGTTTAGAAAAGCACGAATAAAACCAATCCATTCCCCTAATTACATCAAAATCTAACATCTCCAACTCAATAAGATCGGTTGTGGTATCTCGACCACACAACGTAACAACACAATTTCTATAGACTCGCGCGATCGTACTAGAATTACCAACTGGAGTCGACACTGGGAATGACTCATGAAGCTGTTCGAGTTCTATCCCAAAACGCGAAGCAATAAATTGAGTAACATATTACAAAGAGGACCCCGAATGAATAAGAGTATAAACATCAAGCAATTGGACAGTAAGAATACATGTGACAACATCTGGAGAAGCCTCCACACTCAGGCGACCACTCAAAGCATAGAACCGACTGGGTCCCCCTTGACCCCGTGCTCTACCCATAGCTGCACCGCGCCTTGCTGGAGCTGGAGGGCGTGCTGAAGATGTAGTGGCTGAAGAACTGGATGGCTGAGCAGTGCCCCTACCTATGCCCTGACTGGGCGCACAACAATCCCACTATATATGACCCCTCACTCCATATCTGTAGCATACCGGAATATCCAAGTAACATGGCTCAGAATAGAACCTCCCACACTTAGGACATAGGGCCCTCCGCTGCTGCTGAAACCTCCCACCAGAACGACCTGACTGGTGGAACCTCCTGCTATCTGAGCCGGGCCCAAAACGACCTCCCTACTGATAACTCTGCCCTGATGATGACGCACTGGCTGAGGACTGAGCACAGGACTGAGATGGCACTGATGACCCTCTTCCAAGGGCTAATTTCCCACCTCCAATTGAGCTTCTAGGGTTCCCCACTGACCGGGCCCTGCTACTACCCTCTCTCTCCATTCTTATTTTCATTTTCCGGGCCTCCGTAGCCTGGGCAAAACCCACAATCTTACCATAGTTCATATCTGAATGCAAAGCAGCTGTAGCAGCCTCATTGACAACCAAGGGACCAAGGCCCTGAACAAACTGACGAACTCTGGCCTCCATAGTCGGCATCATGTGGGTAGCATACTTAGAAAGGCGCACAAACTCCATATAGTACTCCCACACACTCATATGGCCCTGCTTAAGGACCTCAAACTCTGCAGCACGGGCTGCCATAACCTCGGCAGGCAAGAAATGATCCATGAAAGCGTCTACAAACTCGACCCACCTCGCCGGAGGGATCCCCTCTCCACGGGAACTCTCCCACATCTCAAACCACGAATATGCTGCTCCCTTTAGACGATAGGAAGCTAACTCAACTCCCTCTGTTTCAGTAGCCTTCATAACCCGGAGGGTCTTGTACATTTCATCTACAAAATCTTGAGGGTCGGCCTCTGGGTCGGTGCTTGTGAACTCTAGAGGGGCTAACCGCAGAAACTGGTTGACCCTAGAACCTGAAGAATCCCCTTGCTCGCTAGAGGACGCTGGGGCAGCCTGTGATCTTTGGGCCTGGGAGGCCACTAACTGAGTCAACATCTGGATAGCTCCCCTAAGGTCCCCATCAGAAATACTAGGACCAGAAGCTGGGACCAAGGAAGGATCAGGAACATCAGTGGGAGGGATATCAGTATCCTCCGCTAGAGCAGGAATATGAATAGACTGGCCTGGCACAGAGGAGTCAGGCAGATTCAAGGTCGGGGAATCATTCTCACCCGCACCATCAGATGAAAGATTTATGGCTACACTTGGGGTGGCATTGGCCTCTAGGCCGAGTCGAACTCTCTTCTTGGGCGCCATTTACTGCAAATTAGGACAATGCGCGAGTTAGATAAAGATATTCTCACCTTTTACTTCATCGCACGATAGAGAGTAACAATGAAATGGTATTTTCCTAAATGTCCATGCGGCCCCCTACTTATAGATGTGGTCGACAACACACCGATAAGAAGGGCTATACTAGACACGGCTCTGAGACATCCTAGGACACTTTTAAAACCTTAGGCTCTGATACCAAGTTTGTCACGCCCTAAAACCGAGGGACGAGACCGGCGCCTAACCAGATGAACCCAGTCAAGCGGACCTGGATTGCCTTTCCTTCCCAACGTATTACCTCGTGTTCATAACATACATTATTCCATATGAGTTAGCTAATTTAGAGTCAAAGTACACTTTACAACATAATTCCATTTTCCTCTTTTAGTTTTCAACAATAGATAATTCGGAATATACAAGTTACATACAATATTTTCGATTCGCGATCCACAATTACGAGTGAGTACGACTACCGCCCAAAATATACATGTACATATACATATACAACCCACACAGTGTCTACGGAGCCTCTAAGAGTTATTAGGTGTTTTACATAACTTGACGGCAACAAGGCCCCGACTATACCTTTATAACATAAGCAAAAAAGGATAGTATAGTCCACACGCGGCCCCGAGATAAAGAGGGACTCACCAAAACTGCTGAAGAGATGAAGAGCATGCACCACTAACGGCGAGCTGAGCTACCTGCTATGGAACCACCTACATCCATATAAAAGATGTAGCACCCCCGACAAAAGGGACGTTAGTACCGTGGAATAGTACTAGTATGTATGAACAAACTTTACCCTAAGTACAATCAAGCAATACACAGGTAAGAGACGATTAATGGAACCAACACGTATTGCACAGAAACAGAAACAACCAAAATCAAAAGTTTCACAGATTCTCCTTTCAACACCACCATATTCAAGAGTTTCAAAGATTCTCATTTCAACACCACCATATTCTAGAGTTTCATAGATTCTCATTTCAACACAACCACATTCGATCCTTATTACCTCGGCCACCCTTATTACCTCGTCCACCCTTATTACCTCGCCCACCCTTATTACCTCGTCCACCCTTATTACCCCGTGTTGCGGCGTGCAACTTGATCCTACCAGACAATCACATTTCATAACAACAATCACCAACAATTAAATCACAAGGATCTTCATTACAAGGAACACAAGTTCATATCGACAATTCTCTATGTGGACTAAAGACACAATGACTCTCACCAAGCAGTAATTCATGTACACGGTGTTGCATAATCGTTCAACTAAATTACATCATTTCACCATACCCTTTTTCATTACTTACCACACACGGTTTTTAGCCATTATATACATTCCCATACTTGGGCATATTAGGATTATTTCATTCATTAACACATACTTTCATATCGATACCCTCGAGCATTTTACGAGCTTTGCACATAACAAGATAGGCACAACAAACCACTTTTAACAATCTCAACTAGCATAGTAGTCAACAAGAAATTCAGGGAGTGAAGTATTACACCTCAACACAATTGGACAGTTAATTCACATATTCTCAAACAAAGTACACATACCGTATGCTCGGACACCAACAAGAGGATTCCACAAAGGTTAAAGTTAGCCATACATACCTGGAGTCGAAGTTCCCTTCTAATTCCTACTCCCAAATCACCGGGCCGTCAAGCCACGTCAATCTAATTCATAATGTAACACATTCATCTTAGAATTGGGAATCATGAACACAATTCAAACTCGCCTAGGCATTTATCGAATGCTATGAGACCCCTTAGATTACCAACCCTCTCTTTGTGATTATTTACTCTAACCCACTTTCCCTTACTAGATTGTGACAATAAATGGACATGCATGCAAGGTTCTTCACTTTCATCTTTAAGAACCCATTTAGGGGAGTTCTACCATTAACCAAAAAATTGGAAATTTAAGGGAAATGGGGTGGGGACGTACCTGTTAGAATGAAGAAGAAGATTACTCGAAATTCCCAGGCCTAAGTGATTTTGGAAAAATCAATTTGGTGAAGAAGGAGCTTTCTCTCTCAAGAACCCTCTCTCCCCTCTCTCTATTTTGTTCAGAAATTCCTTAAAAATGAAGGGGAAAGGTGTTATATTAAACAAGGGGTCGGGTTTTAAATTTAGAAAATAGGAGCCCCGACACAGGAATGCGGTCAGGAATGGATCGCATTCATGCTATGCGGTCCGCATTCCTATCGCATAGCTGGCCCTCAAATGGGCCAAAATTGGAAAATAATCTACCCAGGTATGCGACCACTATGCGGTCCGCATACCTTTTATGCGATCGCATAGTGCGTCGCATAACCTCCTTCGCAAGAACTGTGGGGCAAGAATGCGACAACTATGCGGTCCGCATACCCAAAATGTGATCGCATTCTGGGCCGCATAGTTGTCCTCAAGTTGGACAATAGCCTGTCCAGGTATGCGACCATTATGCGGTCCGCATACACGTTATGCGATCGCATAGTGCGTCGCATAACATTACAATCCTGGAAAAAGTTTATTTTTGAAGTTTCAGGGTACTCTTTAGTCAAAATAGGTCTGTTTTAAGAGTTTCTACAGTTATAACAACACAGGGACCTATTCGGACATTATTCCAGACATAGAATTTTACGGGTCTTTACAGCAACTCTAATCCACTTTCTTTCAATTCCCCATTACCTTTCATGAGATTTTAACATCAAATTTAGGATTTTCATGGTAGACATTAGGGATTTGGTAGAAATTGGAGATTTTGTAAATTTAGATTTAGACTACAAATTGAGGTCGAATTTCAAAATAACACATAACCAGGCTCGAGAGTGAATGGATAATCGAATTTTGGTCCGAATCTCGAGTCTTGACCAGGGGGGCCAGGGTTGACTTTTGTTGACTTTTAAAAAAATGATCAAAGTTGAACCTTTTTCATTAATGGGTAGTTTCTAAAGTTTATTTTGAATCGTTTAATCAATAATTTACTAGATTTGGTTGGTTTGGAAGCTTGTTCAAAAGGCAAGGTCGTGGTTGATTGATTACTTTATTTGCAGGGTGAGGTAAGTGATGTGTCTAACCTTGACTTGAGAGAATTAGGACTTGTTGAATTATTTGTTATGTGAATTATACGGGGAAACAACGTATATGCGAGGTGATGAGTGTATATACACCGTCATGGGATTTAGCAGGCAGGATTTGGATATTTATTTCCATATTTTCATTTGTTCCATGATATCTCTTGTTATATGCTTTAACTGTTACATGGTTTTACTTGACTTCTATGCTATATTTGTTACTTGTTATTTAATTGTTACTTGTCTTAATTTGTTCATCCCTTACACGATTTCTGCTTATCTGCTACGTGTTTCTACTTTCCTTAATTGTATATCTTAAATCCCACATGTTTTACCTGCTTTTATTGTTATATTATAGATGCACTATATTACATTGCTTTGCTTATGTGAGATGTTTAACTGTTTTGTATTGATGAATTGGTAAAATCTGAGATTCAGAGATCTTGGAGATACTTCATTTATTCCATGGTTCTTTACTATTCTGTACATTCCACCTTCATTGTGTGATATGTTGTGGATTATTGTTGTTGAGTTATTTATGTTAATGATTTAAAATTATTTTGGGTTCCGGTTGCATGATGCAATAGGATTGATCGGTAATGAAATGATATGAAGGAATAAGGAAAAACTATGATATGAATAGATGATGATATGGTGGGATCGCGGTGCATGCCTCAACAGATTTGATATATTGTAATTGTTTGTGATTGTTGAATTATCCTCGTATTATGAAATGATACTTGAGACTTTCTGGGGATCTCTGGTGATTGACCTTCAGTTTCGTTTATATGAGTTTATTGCTTTATTTCTATCCATGTCTTTCTGTTATTATTATTTCGTACAGGTTATTTGTAAGTGACTTGCCATAGACTCGTCACTCCTTCGTCGAGGTTAGGCTCAGCACTTATAGATTACATGGGGTCGGTTGTACTCATGATTCACTTATACACTTCTTGCGCAGATACCGGTGTTGGTCCTAGCAGCGCGTAGCGAGACTGCTCGGATTCAGCTGCTTTAGGAGATTTGAGGTATAATTGCACGACGTCCGCAGCCTGAAGTCCCCTTTCCATTTTATATTTACTGTTTATTTAGTTTCAAACAGTTGTATTTTGTTCCAACTTTATCTGTAGTATTTTGGATGCTCATGTATTCGTGACTCCAGATTCCAGGATATGTTTAGACTTCGTCATTTAGTATTTATTAGTGCATTTCAAATTATTACAGTTTATTATTGTTAATAATTTGATTCTGAATTGTTAAAATTGGTTAAGTAATTTAGCTAACATTGGCTTGCCTACCAAGTAAAATGCTAGGCGCCATTACGGTCCCGAGGGTGGGATTTCGGGTGGTGACAAGCTGGTATCAAAGCACTAGGTTACCTATGTCTCATGAGTCATGAGTAAGCTTAGTAGAGTCTAGAGGGTCGGTGCGGAGACGACTGTACTTATCTTCTAGAGGCTATAAGCCTTTAGGAAAATTTCACCTCTTTCTTTCTCTGTTGTGCGACTTTATTCCATTACTAAAGTTTGAACTATTCTATTCTTATTCTCTCACAGATGATGAGAACATTCACAACATTTATAGCGGGGTAGGAGCCATATACGTCAGTTAAAGCCACTACTGGGGGCAGGGGTCGGGGCCATGGTAGGGGTTGAGGTAGAGACAATGCTCAGCCTAGAGCACGTACAACGACACCCATTGTGGAGCCTCAAATTGATCATGAGGATATCCCAGTTCAGACCGCACCAGTCGGACTCGCTCACGTCCCAGAGGGATTCATTATTATTTCCATACTTCAGGACGCTCTAGTCCGCTTAGTTGGACTCATGGAAAGTGTGGATAAGGCTTGAGTATTTCCTATGGCACCGAGTGTCTCTTAGGCTAGGGGAGGAACATAGACTCCCTCCACTCACACTCCAGAGCAGATGGCTCCCATATATCAAATTACTGCAGTTCCAGCTATTGGGGTAGTTCAGCCTGTTATTGCTACATAGCCCAAGGAGAGACCCACAATGTCTTCTGAGGGATATTGATGAGGTTGGATAAGTTCACCAAGCTCTTTCCTATTCACTTTTTGTGGTACACCTTCTGAGGACCCACATGACTATTTGGACCGTTGCCACAAGGTGTTACACAACATGGGTATTGTGGAGTCCAATTGAGTCGACTTTGTAGTGTTCCAGATGACCGGTTCTACCAAGAAGTGGTGGAAGGATTATGTGTAGAGAAGACATGCCGGTCCATCTCCTCTTACTTGGGATCAGTTTTTGCAGCTATTTTTGGAGAAGTTCATTCCTTTCACTCTGAGATATGAGTACCACAGGCAGTTCGAGCGCCTCCTGTAGGGTGGCATAATTATTACTAGTACGAGAACAGATTTGTGGATCTATCCCATTATGCAGCTGTTTTGATTCCCACAGATAGGGAGAGGGGTGAGGATATTTATTGATGGTCTTACTTTTGGTATCAGGCTTTAGATGGCCAAAGAGACGTGGATATTTCTTTTTAGAGGGCCGTAGAGGTTTCTAGATGGATCGAGATGATTCGAAATCAGGGTAGAGAGACCGTGATTGAGAAGAGGCCTTGTTATTTTGGTGGTTTCAATGGTGCCTTATAGAGAGGCAGAGGTTTCTTTTGGTAGAGGCCATCCTCCCAGGACGATTCAATCAGCTCTTCTGGTATCCCATGGTGCTTCGGGTAGTCGTGGTTCTTATGGGTCTCGTCCTGAGTAGCGAGCATTCAATACACCTTCAGCTCCTATCAATGCATCATCACTATAGAGTTACTACAGTTGTTATCTAGGTCGTTAAGGTCAGTCCCAGGTTCAGCAATTGCATCAGCCGAAAGAACGATTTAAGTGTGGAGGTATGGGTCACAACAAGAGGTACTGTCCTACAATTAATGGGCAGCAGACCTTAGCAGGGTCCTCATGCCTTTATGAGCACCAGTTTCTCCACCGCCCGCACAACTAGCTAAAGGCGGGGGTCAGGCAACTAAAGGTGGAGGTCAGGCCATTAGAGGTGGAGGTCAGCCATCTAGAGGCTGTTTGAGAGGCGGAGGTCAGAGTGATGGAGGCCTAGCCCTGATGTTAGGCATTCCCAGCTAGACTTGAGGTAGAGTTCTCTGACGTCATCATCACATGTATTGTTTCGGTTTGCCATAGGGTTGCCTCAGTTTTATTTGATCCATGTTCTACTTCTTCATATGTGTCATCCTACTTTGCTTCATATCTGGTTATGCCTCATCATTCTTTGAGTTCTCATGTCTCTGTGTCCACGCGTGTTGTAGATTCTATTGTAGTAGACCGCATTTATCGCTCATGTGTGGTTTCTATCGGGAGCTATTAGACTAGGGTAAGCCATCTACTTCTTGATATAGTGTACTTTTATGTTATCTTGGGTATGGATTGGCTATCACCTTATCATACTATTTTGGACTATCACGCTAAGACGGTGACCTTAGCCATGTCGGGGTAGCCCCAATTAGAGTGGAGGGGGACTCTTGGCCATTCTACTAGTAGGTCTATTTCTTATGTGAAGGCTTAGCGTATGGTCGAGAAGGGGTGTCTAGACTATCTACTCCACAATCTTAGTGTGGAGGTTCCTTCCATGGATTCAATACTAGTTGTGCACGAGTTTCCAAAGGTGTTTCCTACATATTTGTCGGGGATGCCACATGATAGAGATATCGACTTCTGTATTGACTTGGCTTTGGGGTCTCATCCCATTTCTATTCCACCATACAGTATGGCCCCAACAGAGTTGAAGGAATTGAAGAAGTAGTTGCAAAATTTGCTTGAAAAGGGATTCATTAGACCTAGTGTCTCGATCTAGGGTGCACCAGTGTTGTTCGTGAAAAAGAAGGATGGTTCGATGATTATATGTATAGATTATTGGAAGTTGAACAAAGTCACCATCAAGAACAAGTATCTGTTGCCGAGGATTAATGACTTATTTGATCAGCTTCAGGGTGCCAAAGTATTTTCGAAGATTGATCTGAGATTTGGCTACCATCAGTTGAATATTAGGGCACATATGTCCCGAAGACAGCTTTTCGGACTCGGTATGCTCATTATGAGTTCCTAATGATGTCGTTTGGCTTGACAAATGCCCCAACAACATTTTTGATGAACCAGGTATCCAAGCCCTCTTTGGATTATTTTGTGATCGTCATCATTGATGATATTTTGGTCTACTCCCGCAGTCGAGGGGAGCATGAGCAACATCTTTGGATCTTACTTCAGAATCTGAGAGATAATCATTAATATGCCAAGGTTTCAAGTGTGAGTTGGTTGGATTTGGTTGCCTTCGTAGGGCATTTGTATATTCTGAGGGCATTTAAGTGGATCCTAAGAAGTTTGAGGTAGTTCGAAACTGGCTTAGACATACTTCGCTATAGAGATTCAGAGCTTCCT
The DNA here is from genome assembly GCA_005239495.1 of Nicotiana undulata. Lineage (NCBI taxonomy): Eukaryota > Viridiplantae > Streptophyta > Magnoliopsida > Solanales > Solanaceae > Nicotiana > Nicotiana undulata. Next base: position 41,382 of record ML267935.1, read on the forward strand.
GGGTTTGGCGGGTTAATATCGCCTGTTCGTGGAGGGGTTTTCACATATCTCAGCCCCATTGATTAAGTTGACCCATAAGGGTACTTTTTTCATTTAGTCTGACGAGTGTAATTTGAGCTTTTTGAAGCTCAAGACTGCTTTGACTACAACCTCGGTGTTTGTGCTGCCTACAGGTTCGGTATCTTACACCATGTATTGCGACACATTACGTATTAGGCTTGGCACTATATTGATGTAGGATGGTAGGGTGATTGCCTCCACGTCTCGAGAGCTGAAAGTTCATGATAAGAACTACTCCGTTCATGATTTAGAGTTGGCTGCTATTGTTCATACATTGAAGATTTGGAGGCATTACCTCTACGGCATGTCGTGTTAGGTATTCACAAATCATCAGAGTCGACAATGCTTGTTTAAGCAAAATGATCTTAACTTGAGGCAGCGGAGGTGGTTAGAGATGTTAAAAGACTATGATATCAACATTTGTACAACCTGGGAAGACCAATGTGGTGGCTGATACCTTGAGCAGAAAGGATGAGAGTATGGGTAGCTTTGCATATATTCCAGTTGGTGAGAAATCTCTAGCATTGAATGTTCAAGCTTTTGCCAATCAACTCTTGAGGTTAGATATATCGGAGCCTATCCCAATTCTTGCTTGCATGGTTTCTCGGTCTTCTTTATATTAGTGCATCACAGAGCTCTAGTTAGACGATCCCCATTTGCTTGTTCTTAAGGACACAGTGTAGCGCGGTGATGACAACGAGGTTTCTATTAGAGATGATGGGATATCGCGGATGTAAGACGGATATATGTGCCCAATGTGGATGGTTTGCGTGAGTTGATTCTTCAGGAGGCTTACAGTTCGCGGTACTCCATTCATCAAGGTGCCGCTAAGAAGTACCATGATTTTAGGCAACGCTATTGGTAGAGAAGAATGATGAAAGATATAGTAGACTATGTGGCTCGGTGTTTGAACTGTCATTAGGTGAAGTACGAGCATCAAAGGCCGGCAAATTTGCTTCAGAGACTTGAGATTCTCGAGTGTAAGTGGGAGTGTATTACCGTGGATTTCTTTGTTGGGTTACCACGAACCTTAAAGAAATTTGACGCAGTGTGGGTCATTATGGATAGGTTTACCAAATCGGTACATTTCATTTCAGTGGCGACTACCTAATCTTCAAAGAAGTTGGCCCAAATCTATATCCGTGAGATTGTTCATCTCCACGATATGCCAGTGTGTATTTTCTCCGACCAAGGCACGCGGTTCACATCGCATTTCTAGAGAGTTTTGCATCATGAATTAGGCATACGGGTTGAGTTGACTATAACATTTCACCCACAGACGAACGAGCAGTCCAAGCGCACCGTTCAAATCTTGGAGGATATGCTACGTGCATATGTTATGGATTTCGGGGGTTCGTGGGATCAGTTCTACTGCTTGCTGAGTTTTCCTACAACAACAACTACCAATCGAGTATTCAGATGGCTCCTTATAAGGCCTTATATGTAAGGCGTGTCGTTCTCCAATTAGTTGGTTAGAGTCGGGAGAGGCTAGGTTGTTGGGTACTGATTTGGTTCGCGATGCCATGGAGATAGTGAAGTTGATTTAGAATCGACTTTGTACAATCTAGTATAGGCAGAATAGTTATGCTAATCGGAAGGTTCGGGATGTAGCTTATATGGTGGTAGAAAGGGATTCGCTCAGAGTTTCATCCATGAAGGGTGTGATGAAATTCGGTAAGAGGCGCAAGTTGAGACCTAGGTATATTGATCTTTTTGAGATCCTAGAGAGAGTTGGTGAGGTTGTCACGACCCAGAATCCTAATCCGGGTCGTGATGGAGCCCAACGACGGGGTTAGGCAAGCCAATATGAATTACACTAGGTGTTACCCTTCCCATTTGATTAAACAAGTCAATTTTTACCAATTTTAAACAATTAAACATGATGATAGCTTGATATGAAAATAAAATCATAACAATACATGACCAAAATAAAGCGTATGTATGCATATACAACCCCAATACCAAAATATACACTACGTGTGTGCCAGGAACTAGTGTCACGAGTGTCATGGGCATACTAACGGAATATACATAGGATAATAATATATACAATCCCGCTGTCTGCATGAATAGACGGGAAACAAAAGTAAATGAAACTCCATGGTGCTGCTGGGGAACGCTAGAGGAAGCAACTCACCGTGAAGTCAAATCCGCTACGGTCACTATCAGGATCTGGTCTGATAACCAGATGCACCAGCCTCAGAACCTATACAGTTAAGTACAGAAGTGCAACATGAGTACATATTAAAGTCAATATATACCCAGTGAGTATCCCGTCTAATCTCGAAGAAGTAGTGACGAGAGGTCGACTTGACACTCACTAAGGTCCAACAGTATGATATAACGATGGTAAAATAAAAGCAGTAGGCATGTAAGACAGTGAGTAGCAATTATGTAAAAAGCACAGGAATCCAAGAAAAATACTGAAAAAATAACAATGGCCACTTTCTTTCCCCCAGAATATCTCATACAAGTCAAAATCCATGAAACAATGCCAAATAATCATGCGCACACAGGAATAAGACAACCGGCCAGAGTCATAAGAAAAAAAAGAAAAAATAGCTATGCACTGCTGGGGATCGACCGCCCCCTCCCAAAAGTGCATGCTTACCATAATCATATCTACTCACTGCCGAGGATCGATTGGCCCATCCCAAAAGTGCGTCTTTCAATGTAACCATATCATAACATAGTACAACTTCGTCCATGCCTTGCCGAGGATCGAACGGCCCGTACCAAGAGTGTATTCTTAATTATATCATCTCTGTGCACTGCCGCGGATCGACCGGCTTGTCCCAAAAGTGCACTTTACAATCCGCCGTGGCGTATGGACCGCTCCCATAAGAGTGGGGGAAATCACACATCGCTCGCGGAATGTAAATTGCAAAGCGGTCACATGCACACACAATATCTTATAAAACTTACTTTCCATAACAAATTCCTTTAAATTCAACAATTTCCATAAAGCCTCCGAGGAACAATACTATACAAAACATGATCTGTTAGTACATATGGCGTCACAATGAATCATATAAAGTATTACAAGGAAGCATATAAGGCATTACA
>ML267936.1:3874-17583 GCA_005239495.1 Nicotiana undulata
ACTAGGTCTTTTTGTTTGTTATCTTAGGAGAAAGATTCATCAGACTAAGATTTCGATCCTAGGAGAAAATTCATCATACTAGGTCTTTTTGTTTGTTATCTTAGGAGAAAGATTCATCAGACTAAGATTTCGATCGTAGGAGAAAATTTATCAGACTAGGTCCTTTTTGTTATCTTAGGAGAAATATTCGTCAGACTAAGACTTTTATTGGGAGGAAAATCCATCAGACTAGGACTTTTTATCCTATGAGGAAAAATGTGAAGAGTAATGGCAACATTTTATGCATTCTAGCAAGACAGATAAAGGCAATTGAGAAACTTCCTTTTGTCGACTCTTCTCTTCTTTTTTTCTTTTTCTTTCTTTTCATTTTGTTTTTGTTTTTGAACCAACTTGCTTGCATTGCTTTTCTTCTGTTTCAAACAAAGAAAACTTATGAGTTTAAAATGTGGTGGTTAGTTTGTGGCCTTGACTACGAGGTGATTTCTCTTGCACTTGTCACGATCAAGTTGGATTTCAACTTGGAAGACAGTGCTTGTTATCGGCCGACCGCTTTTCTGGGCAACCCTTATCACAAGAAATATTCCTGATTTGCTCAAGTCCAATACCTTATACCCGATGCGTTGCACTCGTGTTCTAACATTCACCAAATATTAATAGGACCCTAAATAATTAATGAAACCAAGAAATGCTTTTAAAGTGATTTGTAATGCAATTTTATAATTATTTATTGGAAATAAAATGCTGGATAAATTAATTAAAAATATAGGAAAAATATGGAAAAATATTAATTGCTATTGATACATGATATTTAAGCTATATATGCAATTTTAAAATACTTTACGGAAAAATTGGGTATCAACAACACTTACCAGTACATGGAGTCGGTTGTACTGACACTGCACTCTGCACTTCTTATGCAAATCTAGGTACCTGCTAGATTTAAGTCGAAGTAGTAGATGATAAATTTTTCACGGAGACACGAGGTAGATCTGCTGTTGTCCGCAGATTCCTGGAGACTTCTCTACATTATCAACATTACCGTTTTATTTGATTCAAAACAATTATACATTATTTCTTGAGCCAATTACTTGTGGTATTCTTTAGTAGTTCGTGAATTATGACTCCAAACCCTAGGTAGCTAGATATTATAATTAATTTTGAGTTCGTTTTATTATTTCTCACACTATTCAGTATTCGTTTATTTGATAATTTTAGACCTAGTATTATATTTTTGTTTTTTTTAAAAATTGAATCCCTCTAACATTGGCTTGCCTAGCAAGTGTGGTGTTAGGCGCCATCCCCATCCTGAGGGTTAGAAATATGGGTCGTGACTAGTTGGTATTAGAGAAAGAGGTTGCTTAGGTTTCACAATTCACGAAAAAACTTAATAGAGTCTGAGGGATCGGTACGGAGACGTCTGTACTTATCTCTCAGAGGCTATAAAGTTAGGAACAAACTAATTTTTATTTCTACTCTATCGTGTGATTCTAGTTATCTCAAATACTGATTAAACTCTTTTATTCTATCGCAGATGGCGAGAACACGTGTTTCTTCTTCCGCTGACCAACAATCAGGTCCTCCAGCAGCAACAACTCCTACAAAGGGCAGAGGCTGAGGCCATTCCAGAGGCCGAGGCAGGGGCAGGACTCAGCCCATTGCTCAGGCAGCATCCCCAGCTGCGGATCCCCAGATAGAGATTGATGAGCAGGCTCCAATTCAGACCGTTCCAGCGGGACCAACACAGGTCCTATATGGGTTTATTGCTACCCCGGTGCTTCAGGATGCTTTGGTCCGACTAGTGGGCTTTATGGAGAGTGTATCCTCGACTAGCACATTCCCCGTGGCAGCAGCCGTATCTCAGGATGGAGGAGGGGTCCAGACTGCTGCTACCCACACTCCTGGTCATAATAATCCTCAGATTCAGACCCCAGCAGCCAATCCAGTTGGGGTATTTTAGCTAGTTGATGTAGCACCGCTTGTTGATGGGGTAGCTATGTCCATCAATGCTTTGTAGAGATTGGACAGGTTCATTAAGCTTTTCCCTGTTCATTTCAGTTGTGCCACTTCAGAGGACCCTCAAGAATATCTTGATAGCTTTCATGATATTCTTCGGAACATGGGTATTTTGGAGACCAATAGGGTCGACTTTGCCGCTTTTCAGATGACTGGTTCTGCCAAGAAATGGTAGAGGGATTATTTGTTGACTAGACCAGCTGGGTCACCTACTCTGACTTGGGATAAATTTTCACACCTCTTTTTGGAGAAGTTTTTGCCTATCACTACTAAGGAGGAGAATCGTCGTCAGTTTGAGCGTCTTCAGCAGGGCAACATGATTGTCACCCAGTATGAGAATCGTTTTGTGGCCTTGGCTCGACATTGCTATTCTCTTGTTACCCACTGTGAGAGAGAGAGAGAGAGAGAGAGAGAGAGAGAGAGAGAGAGAGAGAGTTAGGATATTTATTGAGGGTCTTTCTCAGCCGATCAGATTGCAGATGGCTAAGGATACAGAGAGCGATATTTCCTTCCAGGATGCGACCAATGTGTCCAGGAGAGTGGAGATGGTTCTCGGATTGGGAGGTCAGACAAGAGACCTCTCCATTCTGGTGGATTCGGCGATGCCTCCTCGGGAGACGGGGTTACTTTCAATAGAGGCCATTCTTCCAGGCATTTCATTCGGAACTTCAGGCATCTCACGGTACCTCAGGTAGTTGTGGCACTTACTTGACTTATTTTGATCAGCCATCTCCTATCAGTGCACCGCCTTTTCAGAGTATTTAGGGTGGTTATACCGGTCAACAGGGTAAGTTTACCGGCCAACAGTATCAGCAGCCGAGGTCTTGTTACACTTGTGGTGACCCGAGGCACATTTCTAGATATTGTCCTCACGCGTTGGGTAATTCTCAGTATCAGGGTTCCTGCGCTATAGTTCCAGCTCTAGAGGTAGGGGACAAATTGTTAGAGGTCGAGGCCAGCCCGCTAGAGGTGGAGGCCAGCCCTCTAGAGGTGGAGGTCCGTCTATCAGAGGTCCTCCCAGAGACGTGGTTCAGGGTGGTGGGGCCCAGCCGCGATTGTATGCATTTCCAACCAGACCTGAGGCAGAGTTCTCCAATGCAGTTATCACAAATATCATTTCAGTTTTCATTAGAGATGCTTCAGTCTTGTTTGATCCGGGGTCTACTTATTCTTATGTATCATCTTATTTTGCCTCGTATTTGGTTATGCCCCGCGATTCCTTGAGTGACCATATCTATTGTCATAGACCGTGTGTATCGTTTGTGTGTGGTCGTTACTGAGAGTCTTGAAACCAATGTGGACCTTTTGCTTCTTGACATGGTCGATTTTGATGTCATATTGGGCATGGATTGTCTATCACTTTATTATGCCATATTGTACTATCATGCCAAGACAATTACATTAGCTTTGTCGGGGTTACCTCAATTAGAGTGGATAGGGACTCCTGATCATTCTCCCAGCGGGGGTGATTTCTTATGTCAAGGCTCGTCGCATGGTTGAGAAGGGATGTTTGGCTTATTTGGCTCATATTCATGATTCTAATCCTGAGGTTTCTTCTATAAATTCGGTGCCTATTATTCGTGAGTTTCCCGAGGTATTTCCTACAGACCTGCCGCACATGCCACCTGACAGGGATATTGATTTTTGCATTGATGTGGCTCCAGGCACTCAGCCTATTTCGATTCCTCCATACCGAAAGGCCCCACCAGAATTGAAAGAGCAGATGCAAGACTTTCTTGATAAGGGCTTCATTAGACCTAGTGTCTCGCCCTGGGGTGCACCGATTTTGTTCGTAAAGAAGAAAGATGGATCGATGAGAATCTGTATAGATTACAGGCAGTTGAACAAAGTTACTATCAAGAATAAATATCCATTGCCGAGAATTGATGATTTATTTGATCAGCTTCAGGGTGCCAGGGTGTTTTTGAAAATTGATTTGAGATCGGGCTACCATCAGTTGAAGATTAGCGTGTCCGATGTTCCTAAGACAGCCTTTCAGACGAGGTATAGGCACTATGGATTTCTTGTGATGTCCTTTGTCTTGACTAATGCCCTAGCAGCCTTTATGGACTTGATGAATCGGGTTTTCAAGCCCTATCTGGATTCCTTCGTAATAGTGTTCATTGATGATATTCTAATATACTCTCACAGCCGGGAGGAGCATGAGCAGCACCTCCGGATAGCGCTCCAGACTTTGAGGGACAATCAGTTGTATGCAAATTTTTCAAAGTGTGAGTTCTAGTTAGATTCAGTATCTATCTTGGGTCACATTGTATCAGCATAGGGTATTTAGGTAGATCTTAAGAAGATAGAGGCAGTCAAGAACTGTCCTAGACCCACTCCAGCCACGGAAATCAGAAGCTTCTAGGGTTTGGCGGGTTACTATCGTCATTTTGTGGAGGGGTTTTCATCTATAGCAGCCCAATGACTAAATTGACTCAGAATTGTGCCCCATTAAAATGGTCGGACGAGTGTGAGGCAAGCTTTCAGTAGCTCAAGATATCCTTTACTTCTGCACCGGTGTTGGTGTTACCATTAGGTTCAGGATCCTTCACGGTATATTGTGATGCCTCCCGTGTTGGGCTTGGAGTGGTATTGATGCAGGAGGGCAGGGTGATTGCATATGCATCTCAGCAGTTGAAGGTTCATGAGAAGAATTTTCTTGTCCATGACTTGGAGTTGGCAGCCATTGATCACGCATTGAAGATTTGGAGGCATTATCTTTATGGTGTGCCGTGTGAGGTTTACACAGATCATTGCAGCCATAGTACTCGTTCAAGAAAAATGATTTTAATTTGAGGCAGAGGAGATGGTTAGAGTTATTGAAGGATTATATGACATCACTATATTGTGTCATCTAGGGAAGGCCAATGTGGTGGCCGATGCATTGAGTAGGAAGGCAGTGAATATGGGTAGACTTGCCCTCATTCCAGTCGGTGAGAGACCGTTAGCTTCAAACATTGAGACTCTGGCCAATCAGTTCGTGAGGTTGGATATTTTTCCCAGCCGTGTTCTAGCTTGTACAGTCGCTTGGTCTTCTTTATTTGAGTGTATCAGATATCGGCAGGATGATGACCCGTATTTGATGGTCCTTAGGGACATAGTTCGGCACGGCGGTGCCAAGCAGGTTACAATTGGAGATAACGGTGTTTTTAGGATGTAGGGTCGTATACGTGTGCCTATTGTTGATAGGATTCGAGAGTTAATCCTTGAGGAAGCTCACTGTTCTAAGTATTCTATTCACCTGGGTGCTGCCGAGATGTACCAGGATCTATGACAGCACTATTTGTGGAGAAGGATGAAGAAGGACATCGTTGCTTATGTGGCAAGTTGCTTAAATTGTCAACAAGTAAAGTATGAGCATCAGAGACTCGATGGTTTACTTCAGCAGATAGAGATTCCTGAGTGGAAGTTGGAGCGCATCATAATGGATTTCGTTGTTAGACTCCCACAGACTCACAAGAAGTTCGACGCCGTTTGGGTTATTGTGGATAGGCTGACTAAATCAGCACACTTCGTTCCGGTAACAAGTACTTATACATCGGAGTGATTGGCAGAGATATATATTCGAGGGATTGTTCGCCTTCATGATGTGCCCGTGTCTATCATTTCTGATCGGGGTACGCAGTTTACTTCGCACTTTTGGAGAAAAGTTGAGCGTGAGTTGGGTACATGGGTTGAGTTGAGCACAGCATTCCATCCTCAGACGGACGGGCAGTCCGATCGTACTATTCAGATCTTGGAGGATATGTTGCGCGCCTGTGTTATTGACTTTAGAGGTTCTTGGGATCAGTTCTAACCATTAGCGGAGTTTGCCTACAATAATAGTTACCAGTCGAGCATTCAGATGGCTCCTTACGAGGCATTATATGGTAGATGGTGCAGATCGCCAGTTGGATGGTTTGAGCCGGGAGAGGCTCGGTTGTTGGGTACAAATTTAGTTCAGGAGGCCTTAGACAAGGTCAAGATTATTCAGGCTCGACTTTGTGCAGCTCAGTCTAGGCAAAAGATTTATGTCGACCGTAAAGTTTGCTATGTCTCATTCATGGTTGGAGAGAGGGTACTACTTCGGGTATCACCCATTAAAGGTGTTATGAGATTTGGGAAGAAGGTCAAGTTGAGCCCTAGGTATATCGGTCCATTTGAGATTCTTGATAGAGTGAGGGAGGTAGCTTATAGACTTGCGTTGCCTCCAGGGCTATCCTCAGCTCATCCGGTATTTCATGTATCTATGCTCTAGAAATATCATGGTGACCCGTCCCACGTGTTAGATTTCAGTTCTGTCCAATTGGACAAGGATTTGACTTATGAGGAGGAGCCGGTAGCCATTTTAGACCGGCAGGTTCGCCAGTTGAGATCAAAGAGTTACCTTCCAGTTCAAGTGCAGTGGAGAGGTCAGCCTGTTAAGGCATCTACTTGGGAGTCTGAGTCGGACATGCAGAGTATATATCCCCACTTGTTTGCCAGTTCAAGTAATTTTCTATGTCCAATCGAGGACAAACGTTTGTTTTAGAGATGGAGATTGTGATGACCCAAAGGGATATCTTATGAATTAAGACTCATTTCCATGTCATTAGACTTAAAATATTAATTTTATTTACCTCGATTTTCATGCGCAGTCCTAGCGTGAAACCGGAAAGTTTTTATGTGAAAATAAAAGAGATAATTATTTTTGGAGTTAAATTTTGATTTTTAGTTGACTTGGGTAAACATTTTGAGTAAACGGACCCGGATCCGTATTTCGATGGTCCCCGAAGTTCTGCAGTAAAATATGGGTCTTGGCGTATGTCCGGAATTGAATTATGAGGTCCCTAGCTTTAGAAATTAATTTTTGAAGAAAATTGTTGTGCTGGATTTTTAATGAAATAAAGAAATAAATTAATGTTTGAAACCGTTGGTATTGAGTCTTTATTTTGGTTCCGAAGCCCGGTACATGTTTGTTATAATGTTTAAGTTCTATCTATGAAATTTGGTGAGAATAGGAGTTGATTTGACGTGATTCGGACATCCGGTTAAGAAATAGTGAAATTGAAGTGTTCTTGAGAACAATAATGAGTTTTGAGGTTAAATTCCTAGTTTTAAATGGTATTTTTGTCATTTGATCACACGAGCAATTCCGTATGATGTTTTTAGACTTGCGTGCATTTTTGGTTTAGAGCCCCGAGGGCTCGGGTGTGTTTTGGGTAGGCTTTGGGATGTTTTGAACTTGTAAATAAATCTGGTGTAATAGCTATTGTGGTGCACTGGTGCGTTCCTCCTTGTGATAGCAAAGCTTCTCCCGTGATCGCGTAGAGTAAATGCATTGGAGGTCATTGTTGTTCTTCACGAACGCGGAGCCCAAGACGCGAACGCGAAGAAATGGTAGGGTACCTTCGCGAACGCGCGCTGGCTTACGCAAACGCGATCACCTGGTCACGAATGAGATGACCATAGGCCTCAAAGCATCGCTAACGCGGCCCATTCTATGTGAACGTCAAGGCCTCTGGTCCATTATTCTCCGCGATCGCGACAGGCCCATCGCGAACGCGATGAAGGCCTGTCCAGCGATTTAATAACAGATTTTAAAATGGGCAAAACCTGTTTTTCTCATGTTTTTTAACTAAAAAGACCTAGAGGCGATTTGCAACCCGCAAGTTCATCCCCATAGTGTTGTTAAACGATTCTAAACTATTCTCTTTCGATTATCCAATGTTTTTCATCACTTTTCAATCAAAATAAGGGTTTTCATGGTAGAAATTGGGGGTTTGGGTAGAATTAGAGAATTTTGTAAAAATCAAAATTTGACCTCGAATTGGGGTCGGATTTCGAAACTAATTACATATTCGGGCTCGGGGGTGAAGGGGTAAACGGAATTTGGTCCAAACCCCGAGTTTGGACCAAGCGGGCCCGGGGTCGATTTATAACGTTTTCTTAGAAAACTTAGGGAAAACATAATTTTGCATTAAAGTTAATTCCTTTAGCTCTAATTAATGATATTGAACTAATTATGATTAGATACGAGTGTGTTGGAGGTGAATTTGAAAGGAAAAGATGTAATTGAGCAGTGAGTGAACTGCGAAATTGAGCTAAGTGTTGTTTCTAACCTTAGCTTGAGGAAATAGGTATTGTGTGACTACTTTCTACTTGTTTTGTTGCTAAATCCAATGTATAGGTGAGGTGATGAGTACCTATACATTGTGGTTAGGTCATAACCTACGGGCGAAAGTTAATTCTTGTTATTTTGCTTGTGTTAACGCCTATTATCTATGATTATTGTTGTTATTGAAATGTTGAAATATTAGTATCTGGTTCCACCAAGATGGATAATATTGTGAACATTGAGTTGAGATTGAAATATTAAATGGTGATAGAAACTATGATGAAATACTGATATCTTGTGAAATTCCTCTTTATATGCTATTGGTGATTCTGTGATTGGTGAGGAAGAGTATAAAGCACGAAGGGTGATGCCGTGCATAATTTAATTAAATTCTGAGGAAGAGTGTAAAGAACGAAGGGTTATGCCATGCATAATTTATCTATATTGTGAGGTTGAGAGTAAAAGCACAGAGGGTGATGTCGTGCATTCTTATTTATAATCTGGTGAGGATGAGAGTAAAAGCACAAAGGGTGATGACGTGTATTCTATTTGTTATTTTGTGAGGATGAGAGTAAAAGCACAGAGGGTGATGTCGTGCATTCTTATTTATAATCTGGTGAGGATGAGAGTAAAAGCACAAAGGGTGATGACGTGTATTCTATTTGTTATTTTGTGAGGATGAGAGTAAAAGCACGAAGGGTGATGTCGTGCAGGTTTCCTTTCTATTTTTAATTTCTAAAATTATTGTTGATCACTGTTTAATTCGATCTTATTGTTTTCCTCACTCCTGATGTTAATTTCCCCACTGCATGTTCCCTTCTCATTACTTGCTGTTTTTTCAATTCTTTATTTGCTGTTATTTCTGTTAGCATGATTATTCTGTCCAGGTTTTTTTGTGGTGTCTTGTCCTAGCTTCGTCACTACTTTGCCGAGGTTAAGCTCGGCACTTACCAGTATATGGGGTCGATTGTACTGATATTGCACTCTGCACTTCTTGTGCAGATTCAGGTACTGGCCAGAGTTAAGTCAAAGTAGTAGCCGGCACTTTTCGCATGGAGACACAAGGTAGATCTGTTGGCGTTTGCAGATTCTTGGAGACTTCTCTACATTATCTAGATTACTGTTTTATTTGATTCAAAACAGTTATACATTATTTCTTGAGACAATTACTTGTAGTATTCTTTAGTAGTTCATGAATTGTGACTCCAAACCCTGGGTAGCTAGATATTTTAATTAGCTTTGAGTTCGTTTTATTATTTCTCAAACTATTCGGTATTCGTTTATTTTATAATTGTAGACCTAGTATTATATTTTAGTTTTTTTTTAAATATTGAATCCCTCTAAGATTGGCTTGCCTAGAAAATGTGGTGTTCGGCGTCATCACGATCCCGAGGGTTGGGAGTTTGGGTCTTGACAGTTCTACATATTCTTATGTGTATTCATATTTTACTTCGCATTTGAGTATGCCTCGTGATTCTCTTGATGTTCTTAATTTTGTGTCTATAACGGTTCAAGATTCCATAGTAGTTGATTGGGTGTATAGGTCTTGTGTTGTTACTATTAATGGTTTTGATACAATAGCTAATATTTTGTTATTGGATATGGTAGATTTTGAAGTCATTCATGGTATGAATTGGTTATCCCCGTATCATTCTATCTTGGATTGTCATGCCGAGACTATCACTTGAGCCATGTCGGGGTTGCCCAGATTAGAGTGGAGAGGGACTCTCGGTCACTCCATCAGCAAGATGGTTTCATTTTTGGAGGCTCGACGTATTGTCAAGAAGGGGTGTTTAGCATATTTGGATTATATATGTAATTATAGCGGTATTTCCTACTGACTTGCTAGGTATGCCACCCGATAGGGGTATTGACTTTTGCATTAATTTGGTTCCGGTCACTCAACCTATTTCTATTCCACCGTACCGTATGGCTCCAACTGAATTGAAAGAATTGAAGGATCAGTTGCAAAATATTTTTTACAAGGGATTCATTAGACAGAGTGTTTCGCCTTGGGTGCGCCGGTATTATTTGTTAAGAAAAAGGATGGATCGATAAGGATGTGCATTGATAAACGGCAATTGAACAAGGTCACTATCATGAAGAAGTATTTGTTGCCCAGGATTGATGATTTGTTTGGCTAGCTTCAGAGGGCCAAGGTTTTTTCAATATTTATTTGAGATATGGCTACCATCAGGTGAAGATTAGGGCATCAGATGTCCCTAAGACAACTTTTAGGACTCGTTATGGCATTACGAGTTCTTAGTGATGTAATTTGGCTTGACAAATGCTCCAGCAACCTTCATGGGTTTGATGAATCGACTGCTCAAGCCTTATTTGGATTCCTTCCTGATTGTCTTCTTTGATGATATTCTAGTTTACTCCCGCAGTAGAGAGGAGCATGAGCAGCACCTGCGGATCATACTTTAGACTTTGAAAGATTGTCAACTATATTCAAAATTTTGAAATGTGAGTTCTGGTTAGACTCAATTGCCTCTTAGGGTCATGTTGTGTCTTTCGAATGTATCAAGGCGGATCCTAAAAAGATTGAGGCAGTTCAGAATTAGACTAGACCTACTTCAGCTATAGAGATTCGGAGCTTTTTAGGTTTGGTGGGTTACTTAGACACAAAAAGGGAGGGGGTGAATTGTGTCTTGCCCGGTTTTTACGTGTCAAAGAACCTGGATCTTTGACCTAACTATTCTAACAAAATACTAACAGTAAAGTGCGAAAATTAAAGTACACAATAACTTTTACGTGAAAAACTTCCCTGTCCAAGAGAGTAAAAATCACAATCTACCCTCGCAGGATTTGCTTCAAAGCTTCACTAACTTCAGAGAACAGTTTTAGGTTACAATTAGTAACCAAACGACTATAAACTCTAGTACCTTATTTCCTACATTCAATCCAATTAAAGATAAACTTTTGGTTACAACTCTATAACCAAAGAGACTTAACTCTAGTATCTTAACTCCTAAATCAACCCAATTGTAGCTATCCATTTCAAGAATATAAACTCTAGCCAAGGAAGCTAAGCATAACTCTTTAGATTTAGTAACCTAATAATACATTTCTTAAAAGAAAAAAGATTATAATTAAAGAACAATTGATTCAACCCAAAATAACTAAAGAACTTGAGCAACTTCATCTTCTAAACCTATTTTAGTTGAGCAGCTTGAATCTTTGAAGGTACCTTCTTGCTATGAACACTATTTTTCTTGAATGATTCTCTGTATTTGCACAAAATAACATTAGATTTAATAGCATCAATCTGATGTTTTATATATGAATGAGCTTGGTTGAATCCTTTTTCAAATTTAGTTCCAGACCTAAATGAATTTTGTTATCTCTTAAGAAAATAATTTCTAAAAGGTTTTGATTTTATTTATTTAAAATACTCCTTCACACACTTTTTTCTTTACATGCAAGTATTTCAAAATTCAATGAATCCTTGTTGACCCTGGATTTATCAAATTATTACCATGCTTTCAGCACACAAAATAATTCCTTCAAGGAATTTGACTTGCATTTGTGATGACCCGATAAGTCATCTTATGTTTTAGAATCTAATTTTGCGCTATGAAGCCCTAAGCTTGTTATAGCCTTCCTCGATTTTCATGCGCAGTCCGGACATTTTTTCGTAAAGCTTTTATGTTAAAATATGCGAAAATATGAAATTTTTGCCTTAAAATCCATTTGAGTTGACTTTAGTCAATATTTTAAGTAAACATACTGGATTCGTGTTTTGACGGTTCTGGTGAGTTCGTATCGTGATTTGGAACTTGGGAGTATGCTGAGAATTTAATTCAGAAGTCCCTAGCCCGAGTTATCGCACTTTGTAGAAATATGAAAGTTAAAGGCTTAATGACTTTGAAATGTTTGACCAATGGTTGTCTTTTTTTTATATCGGGTCCGAATTTTCGTTTCAAAATCCGGTATAGGTCCAATACTATATTTATGACTTGTCTGTCAAATTTGGTGAGATACGGAGTTGGTTTGACGTATAGGTCCAATAGTTGGTTTTATAGCTTGAGGGTTCGGGTGAGTTTCAGATAGGGTACAGAGTGGTTTGGACTTAGAAAAACTCAGTTGGTGTTTCAGCTCTGGTGCATGCTTTTGATCTCTCATTTGCGAGATAAGGCATCGCATTTGCTACCTCTGATGGGTTCGCATTTGCGATCTACTCATCGCATTTGCGAAGAGTAGCCAGGCCACGTTATGTTCACATTGGCAAAAACTACTTCGCATTGGGATCATGTGGTCGCATTTGCGGAAGGTCAGAGCTCGCATTTGCAAACAATTCATCGCAAATGCGATGAAATCAGATATGTGAAATCTTCGCATTTGTGGTGCTCGCATTTGGGAACCCCAAGTCGCAAATGCGACATTTGCAGCTGATCAAATGAGACTTAGACGAGAGTTTTGCTCATTCTTTAAATTTTCAAAACAAGAAACCGTTGAGGCAACTTTTCAAAGAACCTTTCTTCCCCAAATCATTGGTAAGTGATTCTAAATTAGTTTCTTTCAATCTTTCACTACATTTCGTAAGATTTCAACAAATAATCTTGTGTATTCATGGTTGAAAGTGGGGTTTTTGGGTAGAATTAGGATTTTTGTAAAATGGGTTTAGACCCAAATTAAGGTCGAATTCAAAAACAAATTACATAACCGGGCTCGGGGGTGAATGGGCGATCGGGTTTTGGTCCAAACTTCGGTATTGGACCAAGCAGGCCCAGGAGTTGACTTTTTCAATAATAACCTAAATTCAATCCTTAGCAATCGTGGGTGGTTCCTAATGCTTAATTTGAATCGTTTGGTTGGTAATTTTCTAGATTATATTGGTTTGAAGGCTTTTTTGAGAAGCAAAGTTGTGATTGAACTTTGAGTGGACTTTTGGAGCGAGGTAAGTGTCGTGGTTAACCTTGACTTGAAGGATTAAGACTTGTTTGTCTATTTTCTACATGTTTAGATGTTGGGTACAACGTATATGTGAAGTGATGAGTACTATCATGGGCGGCTTTCCAGCCATGCCCCATGACCCCTTGGACGCGCCCTGTGGCGTCCTCGCAAGCCTCCTAACGCCTAGCGCTATGGACGGCCCCGTGGTCTTGGCCGCGCCAAGTGACAAGCGCGAATGTGCCTCTATCGCCCCACTGATAACCCTCGTCAGCGCCCAGCTGTAGGTAGCTGCCAACAGCGCCGCGCGTGCAGATAACGCCGCGCGCGAAGATTGTGATGCTAAAGACAAAGTTGCTGACAACGGACCTATTTCTACCTTGTAAAAAACTAAGTCCTTTTCATTGTAAATATAAAATAGTTTTATTCCATGTATTTCCATTATGATTCTCTAGATTATTTAGGTCAATTGTTATAACTTTGGTTTATTTTTTCTATGCATTATTAGGGGGGATCAAGCATGCAAAACTTTCTAGCAAGCAAACAATTCTCTGTACTGGTATCTCTCCCCCTCGACACCGTGTCGCCTTTTGTAATAGCTTATATTAATGCAATCAAGCTTTCTTTCAATCCTCAATTATGTTCTCTTAATTTCTCTTGAGATTGGTTTTCCTGTACGCAATGAAAATCTCGTCTAGCGTATGGGGGGGGGGGGGGCCCC
>ML267936.1:17735-28034 GCA_005239495.1 Nicotiana undulata
GGGGGGGGGGGGGGGGGACCTCAGTTGGAGGACAATAACTGCACTGACATCAGTTTCTTAGCCTTACGTCGTCCAAGGAATCTCAGAAAGGCGCTGCGTAAGAGTTGGTATCAGAGCTTAGGCTCGACATCAGATGAGGGAATGCATTTCCATTACCACCATTTCTGACCATTGTGAATCACGGGGACCGCATTCTGGCCCTTGAAGAGACGGTTGACGTACTACGACCCATCGTAGATACAATGCCTGAACTAAGAATCAACCTTGTGCAAAGGCTGGACAACCTGGACCGCAGAATGCTCCAGGTCAAAGTTGACATAGAAAACATCAGTCGCGGCTCTGAAGGATACTGGAAAACGGCAGCCACAGAGGCAGCCGAAATAGTTGGTAAATTCGAGGGCCTCCAAGAGGAGCACGCCGATGATGTAGGCTACAGGGTACAAGAGGCAGACGGGGTGACTGCCATGCAACAAACTATTGACAACATGACAGGCCAGCTCAATGTTGTCAATGCTGCTTTACAAGGCCTGCTTCGAGGAGGTGGAAACCAAATTGGGGGTGTTGTGAACCTTGCCCTCGTGGCAAAAAGACTGAAAATTCCTGATCCAAAGCCATAAAGTGGAGCTCGAAATGCTAAAGGAGTGGAAAACATCATCTTTGGCATGGAGCAATACTTCGATGCCGTGAGAGGCCTAGAAGAATCTAAGAAGGTAGCAACTGCTACCATGTATCTTCAGGGTGATACTACACTTTGGTGGCGGGTGAAGTACAAAGCCATTAAGGCCGATGAAGATGATATGGAGACATGGGCAAAATTGAAGGCGGTTATACGCCTCCAGTTCTTCCCCGAAAATGTTTAGTACAATGCAAGGAGAAAACTACGTGAGTTGCGCCAGACCAAATCAGTGCAGGATTACGTGCGAGAGTTCTCCACACTCATGCTAAATATATGCGACATGGGGGACAAAGACAAACTCTTCACCTTCCTAGAAGGGTTAAAACCTTATGCCCGTATGGAGCTGCAAAGACAAAGGGTAGATACCCTACCCAAGGTAATCCAAGCAGCGAAATGCCTTGGGGACTATCAAGTGGAAGCTCAAAATGATAGGCCTCAACCGCCTGTCTGAGCGGGATACAAAGGGGGCCAGCCTTGCAGTGGTTGTCCTAGAAAAAGTGGGGGAGATCTGAATCCAACCAAATCTAAGGCTCCTTCCTTAGGCAGCAATAGTGGTGCGCCAAACAACAATGACCGGGGCAGAAAGCCTCTTTCAGGATGCCGTCATTATGGCGGGCTACATTGGAATAATGAATGCCCACATGCACAAATGAACGCCCATCAAGCTTATGTTGATGGGATGGATGACGAAGCAGATGATGCAGAGCAGACCGAACCAGTAGGTGCCTTATATGCAATTGTTGGCTCTATTTATGAGGCATTAGCGGGAACTAGTGTTGGTATCCGTAAGAAGAAGGACTCGTGCCCAATCACCAAGAAAGGGAAAAAAAGGCGGACGAGAATACTCCTCTTAAACAAGAGAGGACCTTAATGTTCGTTGAACAGAAGGTAAATGGCAAGCCCATTCAGGCGATGTTAGACACAAATGCTACCCACAACTACTTAGCCTCAACTTCGGTGGAGCATCTTGGTATAGTTGTAGGAAGGGGAGGAGGTCATGCCAAGGCTATGAACTTACCTCCTCAGCCAGTGGGTGGAATAGATAAAAAATACCGGTGAAGATGGGTCCTTATGAAGGAAAATTCAACTTGCGCATGGTGAACATAGATGACTTCAAGTTGATAGTTGGGTTGGAATTCTTGAGGCAAATCAACACCATGCCTGTACCCTATGCAGACATGCTTCTGATGATGGGAGAAAATGGGGCCAAAAGCTGCATTATCTCGTCCATGCCCATGAAGATGGACGATGAGAACATCTCGGCCTTGTAGTTAAAGAAGGGAGTCAAAAGACATGAACCTACATTCCTGGCTACCCTATGCATTGAAGATGTAGAACGCTCCTCAGGTCTCATTCCTACACCCGTAAAGGAGTTAATACTTGAGTTTGAATACATCATACCACAAGATATGCCAAAGCGACTTCCGCCTAGGTGCACCGTGGACCATGAGATTGAGTTGGTGCCAAGTGCAAACCCACCCCCCTAGCGCCTTATAGAATGTCACAACCCGAACACACTGAGCTTCATAGACAGTTGACGAAGATGCTAGACACATGGATCATTGTGCCCTCCAAGTCCCGATATGGGTCCCCTGTGTTATTCCAAAAGAAATGTGATGCTATTCTACGACTCTGTGTGGACTACCAAGATCTAAACAAAATCACTGGGAAGAGCAAGTATCCTATTCCTCTCATGGGAGACTTGTTCGATAAATTGGGGGGTTGCGACGGTGTTCACAAAAATTGACCTGAAGACAGGGTATTGGCAAGTTCGGATTACTGAGGGTGATGAACACAAGACGACCTGTGTGACAAGATATGGATCTTTCGACTTTCTGGTTATGCCGTTCGGCTTGGCTAACACTCCAACCACATTTTTCTATGTAATGAACCAAGTCTTCCGAGAGTACATTGACGAATTCATGGTGGTCTATTTGGATGACATTGTGGTTTATAGCCAAACATTGGAAGAACACCTGGAGCACTTGCGCAAAGTCCTATCCTGGTTACGGGAGCACGAATTGTATGCGAAGCTATCCAGGTTCTCCTTTGCTAAAAAATAGATTGACTTCCTCGGACATGTCATTGATGAAGGGCGGATAGAGATGGATCAACAAAAGATTCAAGCTATCACAGATTGGCTACCGCCCAAGGATATCCATGCCTTGAGGGCTTTTCTTGGCCTATGCAACTTGTATCCGAGATTTGTGAAGAATTACTCCCTCCTCACAGTGCCATTGACAGAACTTCTCAAGAAGGTCACGCCTTGGGATTGGGGACCCAGGCGAGTGAAGGCCTTCAACGCATTAAAAGCGGCTATGTCTAGTAGCCCCGTCTTGGCCCTCCTTGACTTAGCCAATCCATTTGAGGTACAAATGGATGCTTCCGACTATGCTCTTGGAGGAGTCTTACTACAGGAAGGGCATCCAGTAGCGTACGAGATTCGAAAGCTGAAGGATGCAGAGCAACGCTATGCCGCCCACGAGAAAAGTGTTATTGGTTGTTGTCCGTTGCTTACACCTTTGGAGGCACTATCTACTGGGAACCCCGTTCGTAGTCAAGACAGACAACACATTTGTTAGCCATTTCATGACCCAGCCGAAACTGAATGGTCGACAGGCCAGGTGGCAGAGCTCCTAGTGGAATTTCACTTCAACCTGGATTATCGAAGTGGGAAGACTAATCATGTTGCTGATGCACTTAGTCGAAGAGCTGACCTAGCATCGGTGTGCCTACTCGCCACCCTAAGGGGGAGAAAAGTATCCACCACCATGAAAGACCAGATACATGATCTACTCATCAAGGATCTTACTGCTCAGTATTTGGTTGATCTGGTAGGACAAGGCAAGACTCGCCAGTTCTACATGGAAGATGGTTTCCTGAAAGTGAAAGGGAATCAACTTTATGTTCATAAAGGGGTAGATCTACGGAGGACTCTTATGACGGAATATCATGATACTTTGTGGGTCGGCTGTTCGGATGAAGAACGCACCATGGCATTACTTCGACATGCATATTATTGACCTCAAATGGCCGATGATGTCGCTCAGTATGTGAGGACTTGTCTAGTATGCCAGAAGGACAAGTCAGACTGCTTGACACGAGCGGGACTCTTGAAACCACTTGTTGTCCCAAAGATACCTTGGGAAAGTGTTTCCCTAGATTTTATCACTGGATTGCCCAAGGTCGAAGATCTACAACTATCTTGGTTGTGGTGGATCAGTTTTCCAAGTATGCCACCTTTATTGCAGCCCCACAATATATATCAGCAGAAGATACAACTCGACTCTTCTTCTCTCATGTCGTCAAATATTGGGGCCTGCCCAAAGATATCATTAATGATCGCGACTCACGCTTCACTAGCAACCTTTGGACCCAACACTTTAAGTGCCTCGAGTCAAAATTAAGTCACAACTCAAGTTTTCATCCGCAATCTGATGGCCAGACGGAGTGGTTCAATTGTATGTTGGAGTAATATCTCCTCCACTTTGTAACAGGATAGCAGAAGAATTGGGTGAAGCTTCTGGATGCTGCTCAATTGTGTTTAAATTCATAAAAGAGCTCTAGTACAAACAAAAGCGCTTTTGAAATAGTTACCGGGCAGCAACCGCTACTCCCACAGACTGTGAATGCACCAAACATGTCAAAATCTCCTCAAGCAGCTAGCTTCTCAAAAGAATGGAAGCAAAATTTAGAGATTGTGCGGAGCTATCTGGTCAAAGCCCAAAAGTGGATGAACAGACATGCTGATCAAAATCGTCGATTTGTTGAATACCAAGTAGGAGACAAAGTGATGGTCAAAATTCCAAAGTGGTACATGTTCGCAGGGGTCCATGACCCTCGCCTATTGCAAAAATACATTGGAGCCTTGTCCATTGAAAGGCGCATTGAGAAAGTTGCATACCGGTTGGATACCCCAGCTTGGTGAAAAATTCAACATGTATTCCATGTCAGCATTCTAAAACTTTTTCGGGAAGACAAAGAGGACCCTTCACAGAGCCAACTCACAATATCCATAATTCGAGGCCCCAATTCAACCGGGAAAAGGCGTGCTGAAGCCATACTTAATAATCGGGTGATTCACGCCTCAAGGAAGGATCGCCAAGATTTTTTGGTGAAATAGAAGGGTTTTGATGTAGAGGAGAATACTTGGGAGAGGGGAACAAAACCTCAAAGCCTACAAGATCCTAATTGAAGATTGTCTTGCAAGTAAGGCGCTGAGGACGTCGCCGACTCAGGTGGGGGAGAATGTCATGGGAGACTTTCCATCCATGTCCCATGACCCATTGATCTGCTCTCACCCTCGCTACTATAGTAGTAGGAAGACAAGGGTCGGTGCAGCTTTTACCCGATAGGTTGGGATCGAATCCTCAGGGAGTCAACAATTGGAGTGAGTGTCTATGTGAACTAGTAGAGCCTTGTGTTTCTAATTTCACTTCTCATGATAGGGTGTTTTGAACTATATTAAGTATGAAGCTACTGTTAAATGCTAATTGATTAACTAATTTGTTTAGATGTTGTTTTCTTATAAGGATAAAGGCACTAGGGTCACAACTTTCACCTAGGTGGATACTTAATGGATTTCAAGTTCTAAGGCAAGGATGTCAAATTGGGATACAGCTATAACCAATGCACGGATGCGCCCACTCTATACCTCTCGGTAGTTTGAGTGGCTTTGCCCTAATTGCCTCTCTCGAGGCCAATTAGGTGTTAATTGATCAAGCAATTAAGGTTCAAGTAGGGTATTACTCTCTCGAGGTTTAACCCGTTAATTAGGGCTCAAGTAGGGTTTTACCGTTTCTGGTTTTAACCCAATTGATTTGGACTACCAATCTCTTGATAATGCCCTAATTCCTTGTTAGGCTAATTTTCTAGACTCAAATCATCTTTCTCAAGAAGGACCCAAGTCATGAAAAGGTCAATTAGTGTTTGAAACCACTAATCATAGCAATAAGAACCCTAATTAGCCCAAGTAGCAAACACCCATAAACATCAAAACCCTAATTTTATAAACCCATCAAATACCCACACTAGGGTTGAGCCACAACCCTAGCTAATGGGTCTAGCTACTCATATACAAAGATAGATTCAATGATAGAGATGAAATAGAACCCATATGAATGATTCTTAACAATAAACTCAAAGGTTCAATGTTAATAATGCTAGAAATAAACTAAAAAGATGAAAAACTAGATATTCACGCGCTCCTCTCTTCAGAAAATTTGAAGATTACAAAATATGCCCTAAAAATTTACAAAAGTTATTTATACTCAGTCGAAAATCTGGACGAAAATTCCCTACTGGGCTACCGCGAACCGCACAAAATCAACCACGGTCCGCGGTGGATAACTGAAGTTGTGACCTCTGAGTCTCTGAAGTTCCCTACCGCAGATCGCGGTAAATGGACCGCGTCCCCAGTGAGCAATGCCCTTGAATCACACTCTCTGAACCTCTGGACCACAAACCGCAGTCGCGGTGGAATATGGCCTTTAATGAGGGTCTCTGAATCTTGCCACCGCGGTCCACGAAGATAAGACCGCGACCGCAGTGGGAAATGCTAGCTT
Organism: Nicotiana undulata; assembly: GCA_005239495.1. Classification (NCBI taxonomy): domain Eukaryota; kingdom Viridiplantae; phylum Streptophyta; class Magnoliopsida; order Solanales; family Solanaceae; genus Nicotiana; species Nicotiana undulata. The sequence continues at coordinate 23,976 of ML267936.1, forward strand.
GAGTGCTTCTCTGAAGTTTACCACCGCGGTCCGCGGAGAATGGACCGCGACCGCGGTGGGCATTTGCCTTGGTCACTTTTGTTGTTCTTTGTACTTGTGCCAGATTCACTCCTGTTTTGAGAATATTCTTGACTGAATGTCATCATTTCTGGTTCAATCCTGCAACAAGCACAACATATAAGCTTTCGGGGCTACTTTGTGTATAAATATAACCAAAACCTAAGCATACAAGGGCAGAAAACAAGATTAAAATCCTAGTTATCAACTCCCACAAACTTAAGCTTTTTCTTGTCCTCAAGCAAACAAAATAAGCCCCACCCCTATGATTGATTCCAAGAAAATCCGGTTGTCCTAAAGTAACCTCAACTAGCATCAATTGGGACTAACAATATCCCTCAATGGAAATGAATCATTAACAATGTTTTAACCTTTTAAAACCATGGTTTCAAGTGTGAGATAAGAGCTTAAAGAGTTGATATGATTCATCAATGAAACTCTAACTACAACCTTGGTCAGTGTGGATCCCAGACTCATACTCCGCGACTCTCCCTAAGCACCTCACTTTTAGAATAGTAATGCTCAGAACGAGGAATATGGGAATTTGCTCATCTATCATCAGGGAAAAAGTCTCAAGCCCGGCTCAAAGTACTATATGCTTGCCCCTTATGTAAATCGGAGTGGGCTCTTAATGAAGGCTTTTGGTCAACGGTAGGAAGTATTCTGTCGGAGTGGGCTCTGTCTTTCCTTAAGCACTTCATTTTTCTTCTCACATTCTTTTGACTCTTTGAGTCATTTTAACTCTTTTGTAGGGTTGGAGAGACGTACTGTCACACCTTTTTGTTCATTCAAGACACTTTTCTCCTTTTTAGGAATTCCACACCCTTTGTCACAATTCTTTCATCAATTCCTTTTATTTCTTCTATTTGTTCATTTTTTTAGATTCATTGCCTTCCCTTTTTATTTCTTTTGTGCCTTCTTTTTCACTTTTTTTGCATCACTCATCTCTCCCCTAAACTTATGCTTTTTTTCCTAGTGCTAAGGAAGATCGGGTGCCAAGAGAGGGTAAAATTGGGTAAAGTCTTGTAGCATGGTTTTCGAAAGAAAGGGACTAAGGCTCAAAATGGTTGACTAGGGAATTCATTTTTGGTAGGTCATGGAAATTTTCAATTTGCATTTCGGATCAAGGAGGGCCTATAGTCACTTCTCAAGTCAAACTACACTTAGAATTTCGCCTGGACAAACATTCAGGGCAAGTTCTAGACTAGTGGCACGGGACTTGGACTTGCAATTTCGAATTCTCACCATTCAAGCTATGGGATTGCTAGAGAAAATAGAGTCGAGGGCCCACAACGACCTTAGTCGTGCTTTGAGTAACACAATGGTCCCGAAGAACCACTTGATGATTATCTGCCAACACAAGAGTCTCAAGATCATCACTACCACCATCCTAAACACAATGGTTTGTCTTTGACCATGGGATCAAAGGAAAATGTGTTAGGCCCAAGTGAATCTTTTCTTGAGGCACCTCTTATTCACTAACTAGAAAAAAAGAAAAAAAACAAAAAGAAAACAGAAAAAAGAAAAAGGGAAAACATACTCAAACCCTTAAGAAGGTTGTCACACTATCCATCCTTGGGAAGAGCCACCCGGTTCACATAAATTCCACCTTTGGAAAGAACCGTCATGTTAAGAAAACCAAATGCTTATTGCACGCGCGAAATTCAAAACAAGAAGCTATGGAAAGAAAATAAGAAGCTATAAAATGGAAAAGTGCGTAAAGTAAAATGTGTGGGATAGAATGAATATGTACCTGAGGGGAATTAGTCGACTATACATAAAGGGATGAATATATACAATGAAAAGTAACTTCATACATACCAAAAAGTAAAAAGTCACAAAGTACTGGAATAGTAAACTTATTTACATGCCAAAATAGAAAATAAAGCATAATAAAAGAAAAATCGTCTGAATTATACAACCAATAACATCTAATGAAAAATACCTATAGATCCACTCCCCCAACTAAAAGTTAGCATTATCCTCAATTCTATATAACCAAAAATAGCTCAACAAAAAGTATGGGAGATAGATAGAGAGTAAAGAAAACTCCCTATTGGCCCTCGGCCTTTGGTGGTCCCTGTGAATGTGACTGAGATGGAGATGGGTCTGCCTGTGGTTGTGACTGAGATAGAGCTGGGTCTGTCGGTGCCTGTGGTGGTCCTCTAGTGGTCTGTGCCTCCTGGCCCTGGGGCTGAGTCTGCTTCGCAACCTAAGCCTGTACTGGAGGGTCTGCCAGAACTAGTCGAATGCCCTCTGTGCTGGGCAAGACCCTCCTCCTCTTTGCTGGCCTATCGGGATCTAGATCCTGCTCTGGCTGTTTCCCTGACCGGGCTGAAGGATCCTGGAGTAGCAAGTCTAGCGGGATCTGATCCCCCTTCAGCTTCTCCACCTCTTTTCGCAGCTCTGCCACTGACTCATTTGAAGCACAAGTGTGCCTCAGCTTCCTTGTCTCCTTTTCTAGCTTCTTCAATGCAGTCCCATGTGCTCCCACGGCATCCAAAATCTTCTTCTGGTTTTCCAGAATTTCCTTTAGAGCGTCCGTAACGGACTGGGGTACCTGTGGTGGTGGAGGGGGGGCTGGCGTTTCCACTGAAGTAGAAATCACAGACAACTTTGAAGTCACTGCCTGCATCCAGTTGTTGATGATGGTCAGTGTCTGATTGAGCTTATGGGTTGTCAAAGGATAAGCCCTGGATGAAGGAATGGCTGGACCGGTTGAGGTAGATGGGCCTGGTGCATCCTCTGGAATGTCTAGCTGAGGCTGAGATTACTCCACCACCACCGCTGGCTCTTCAGACTGGCCAGTGGAGGCAACGGACTTACCCTTGAACTTCTTTTTGAGGTTGTACTCATCTAGCAAATCATACCAATAGAAGTCTGCTTTGGGCTTGACTTTTGTATCAAAGCGCTTCTTGTCCACCCCTGGTCCTCAAAATACATGGTAAGGAAGTTCGGAAAAGGGTAAGATTCATCACCTTCGTTTACCACTCTATTGATGACATTGGACATGATATTCCCAACATTGATCAGGAACCCAGCCATGATGGAAGCAATGAGCATATCTCGACTAAGGGGCATGGTGTGCTCATGAAAAGTTGGGTCCAACCTGTTGCACACGAAGGTTGCCCATCCCTTGTCTTCAAAGTTCAGGGTCTTCCGGTAGATAGTCTTTCCAGCTGGTAACCACTCAGGAGTCTCACCAGGCCTGGCTAAGTGCAAAGCCAGCCAATTTCGGGTTGCATCCTTCTCTGATAGCTTCTCCTGATATAGGGAGTCATCCATATTGTCCATTTCCAGATAATTGTTCAGTGTCTCACCATCAAAGGGTATCGTGAGATTCCGCACCATCGAAGCTTTGGATTCTTTTTGCAGAAATGACAAGTTAGTGTAGAACTCCTTGACTAGGTGCTCATTGGAATCCGGAAGGTAAGCAGAGAAATAGTCCCAACCTTTTATTTCTAAGAATTTCCTCTTCACCTCTGGGTGGTGGGGCAACAAGTCCTTGATTGTGAACTTGCGCTCCAAAATGAGTGATCTTGAGCCCCACAAATCCCGGAACTGATGGAAAGCCGCTTCACTTACAAATCTTTTCTGCCATGCATCTGGGTTCCTTGTACGTTCTACCCCCTCAACTTGGGGTTCACCCCCTTCATCATCACCAGAATGCTCCGCTGATAAGGAAGTTGTAGGTGAGGTGGAATATGTGTGGCCACTCCCGGAGATTGAGCCCTCAGCTGACTCAGAGTGTGTAGGTGCTTGGATAGGGGGAGAGTCTGATGGTTCAATGGTTAGCCGAAATCTTTCTGGGAAGTCTTCGACGTACTCCGGTATAGATTCTGACGAGGCTTCAGAGGGGACATAATCACTTTCAGTGGGAAGCAGCTTTGTCTAATGTCCGTATAGCTTTCCTTGTTCTTTTTATTCCTTCCCGGACCTTCGGATCAAGCTTTATCATTTTCTTGCCTCTCCCCCCGGATGATTCACCCTTGCCCGTTGGTT
>ML267936.1:28116-49487 GCA_005239495.1 Nicotiana undulata
TTTTTCCCCCGCCCCCCCCCCCCCCGGATGATTCACCCTTGCCCATTGGTTTACGACCTCCGCCTCTTGATAGAACCATTGTCAGCAATATTGACACATTTAAACATGGTTAGTACCCAAAGAGAAGTTGCACATACATTAACACACAAAACATGGAAGCAGAACAGTTGCAGAACAGCCACCGCGGATCGCGAAAAATGGACCGCGGACCGCGGTGGAGGATCCCATACCAACGTACTCTTTGAAACTTAGCACCGCGGACCGCGAAAACTTGACCACCGCCGCGGTGAAGCAAGCTCTGAGAACTTGTATCTGACTCTAGGGGACCGCGGACCGCGAAGAATTGACCGCGAACCGCGGTCATCATTTGCAAAATGCATAGGCTAAGCACCGTGGTCCGCGAAGAAAGGACCGCGGACCGCGGTCAGACTAATAAGCTAGGGCTTTCACATTTTTCCATTTTCATGCTCAAATGTTCATTTAGTTAATCCCCACATATTTAATCAGTGCAATTAGATTCCAAGGGTCTAAAATAATCATTTTGAACTAACCCTAACATGGTTAAAATCCTAGAAAAGAAAAATTATGAAACAGAGAAGAAAAATCTACCAATTATTGAAGAAAATAAGTAATTTAAGAAGTTAATTAATCACAATTACACTTACTAGATGTTTGGATGAGGATGTGATGAACTGAAATGCAATTCAGAGATAAGATGATTGAGACACAGTCAAAGGATGCTCTGGGAAGTGAAAGTGCGTAAAGTATAAACTGAAGCCCTAAAGGTCTATTTATAGAAGGGGGGCTGGGCTCCACACACTTACCCACCGCGGACCGCAAAAAATCCACTGCGGTCCGCGATTATGTACTGATGCTGAGCTTGTGAGGAGGACCCATCGCGGACCGCGAAACGTCGACCGCAGTCGCGGTGAGGTAGATTCAGAGAGACCCCATTTTGAGTAACTGGGCTCCACAGACCGCAAAAAGAGGACCGCGACCGCGGAGAAAGATTCAGAGACTCATTATTTAGCTTAACAAGGCACCGCGAACCGCGAAAAAGGGACCGCGGCTACAGTGCCAACTTCAGAGAGCCATTTTTCCAGACTTAGCCAAATATCCTGTGTCAATATCATCCTACTACATCCAAAAACCAGTTAGTGCAAAAACATGATTCCTATTCTACCAAGAGAAACAAAGAAAACAAAAAAAAAAACACATGGGTTGCCTCCCAAGACGCGCCTGATTTATTGTCGCGGCACAACGCATGTTACCAAGATCATTTAAGATGAAGAAGTGCCACCATGTGGCTGTTATCGATCTTTCCAAGATAGTGTTTGACCCGGTGACCATTGACTCTAAAGGTTGCTCCACTTTTGTTTCTGAGATCAAGAGCACCAAATGGAGTCACAAATACCACTTCGAAAGGCCCGCTCCATTTTGACTTGAGTTTTCCCGGGAATAGCCTCAATCGAGAATTGAACAATAGTACCAAATCACCAACCTTGAACTCTTTGCCTCGAGCATACTTGTCATGTAGGTACTTCATTTTGTCCTTATACAAGGACGAACGAGAGTACGCATGGAATATGAATTCGTCTAGCTCATTTAGTTGCTCCACATGAAGGTTTGCAGCCACATCCCATTCAAGGTTCAACTTTTTCAAGGCCTACATAGCCTTGTGCTCTAACTCCGCCGGAAGATGGAAAACTTTCCCGAAGACAAACCGGTACGGTGACATACCAATTGGGGTCTTGTAAGCGGGTCTGTAAGCCCAAAGAGCATCATCTAATTTCTTAGCCCAATCGGCCCTATTAGCATTGACCGTTTTGGATAATATGCTCTTTATTTCCCTATTACACACTTCCACTTGGCCACTTGCCTGAGGATGGTAGGGGGTGGTGACTTTATGATTGACCCCATACTTGGAAAGCAAGGAGTCGAAGGCCTTGTTGCAAACATGTGACCCCCTATCACTGATGATAGCACGAGGCGTGCCAAACCTTGTAAAGATGTTCTTATTGAGGAAAGCAATAACGCTCTTGGCTTCATTGTTGGGCAAAGCCACGGCCTCAACCCATTTAGACACATAATCGACCGCCACTAGAATGTACGTGTTCCCACAAGAACTCACAAATGGGCCCATGGAATCGATGCCCCAAACATCAAAGATATCCACTTCAAGAATAGAATTTAGAGGCATCTCATCTTTCTTGGAAATTCCCCCGGCCCTTTGGAACTCATCACACCTTTTTACTAGATCACCGGCATCCTTGTACAATGTAGGCCAAAATAAACCACAGCTAAGCACCTTTGAAGCAGTTCTTGCTCCTCCATGATGACCACCATACGGTGAGGAGTGGCAAGACTCAAGAATAGCCATTTTTTCTTCCTCCGGTACACATCTTCAAATGACCCCATCAGTGCAAATATTGAATAGATAAGGCTCATCCCAATAGAAATCCAACCTATCCCTCCAAGCTTCTTCCTTTGGTTAGAAGAGAGCTCACAAGGGACAACACTGGTGACAAGGTAATTGGCAATATCGGCAAACCATGGCATCTCTTGCATTGACACCGAAAGAAGTTTTTCATCCGGGAAACTGTCATATTTCAAGTCCATCACAAGGTCGCTCTTGCTCCTCCAACTGAGAAAGATGGTCGGCCACTTGGTTTTCACTCCCTTTGCGATCCACAATCTCTAAGTCAAACTCTTGGAGCAACAATACCCAAAGCATAAGCCTCGCTTTGGAATCCTTCTTAGTCATGAAATATCGGAGTGCCGCATGGTCAGTGTGAAATACGACCTTGGCACCCATCAAATAAGGACGAAATTTCTCCATAGCAAAGACTATTGCCAAAAGCTCCTTCTCTGTGACCATGTAATTCATTTTGGCCGAATTCATCGTCTTGCTAGCGTAGTAGATAGGGTGAAAACTCTTGTCCACCCTCTGTCCCAGCACAACACCTACAGCTACATCACTCAAATCACACATAAGCTCGAAGGGTGAGCTCCAATATGGCACCGTGATGATAGGAGTAGTAGTGAGATTGTGTTTCAAAGGTTCAAATACATGCATACAATGTTCATCAAATTGGAATCTAGTATCCTTCTCAAGCAACTTGCACAATGGATTTACCACCTTAGAGAAGTCTTTGATAAAATGCCTATAAAAACCGGCGTGACCAAGGAAACTCCGGACTCCTCTAACGGAAGTAGGTGGTGGTTACTTTGCGATCACCTCAATTTTTGCTTTATCAACCTCAATGCCATTTTTTGATATCTTATGGCCCAATACAATTCCCTCTTCAACCATGAAGTGGCATTTTTCCCAATTCAATACCAAGTTCGTCTCTTCACACCTAGCAAGGACTTTCTCAAAAGAATCCCCGGCGACAATAAAGTCGTCCATGAAAACCTCAAGAAAGTCTTCCACCATGTCGGTGAAAATTGTCATCATACATCTTTGGAAAGTGGTCGGGGCATTACAAAGTCCGAAGGGCATGCGAGCAAAGGCAAAAGTACCATATGGGCAAGTAAAGGTAGTCTTCTCTTGATCCTCCGGGGCGATCAAAATTTGATTATATCCATAATACCCATCGAGAAAACAATAGAAGGCCCGGCCTGCAAGCCTATCCAACATCTGATCCAAGAATGGCAAAGGAAAGTGGTATTTGCGGGTCACCTTGTTGAGCTTGCGGTAGTCCATGCACACCCGCCATCTGGTAACCATTCTTGTGGGAATGAGCTCATTTTTATCATTCTTGATCACCGTCATTCCACCCTTTTTTGGGATGCATTGGACCGGAGAAGTCCAAGCGCTATCCGAAATTGGATAGATAACATCTGCATCGAGCCATTTGATGATCTCCTTCTTCACTACCTCTTGCATTGCTTCATTGAGTCTTCTTTGATTCTCCACGGAGGGCTTGGCTCCATCCTCCAGTATGATTTTGTGCATGCAAAAGGCGGGGCTAATACCCCGGATATCTGCCAGAGTCTATCTGATTGCTTTCTTTCTCCTCCTTAGCACCTTTAGAGTTGAGTCTACCTGTACTTGGGTTAGGCAAGAGGAAAGAATAACAGGTAAAGTACAAGATGGACCAAGATATTCATACCTGAGGTGGGAAGGAAGTGGCTTCAACTCCAAGTTCGGAGGTTCTTCAATAGAAGTCTTTGTTGGTGGAGTCTTCCGGTTCCTCAAGTCCAAGGATAATTTTCTGGGAGCATAAGAATAAGACCCCATGCCTTGAAGGGCATAGGTGCTTTCAAGAACACCATCCATTACGGAGTCCTCATGATTCAATAAGTCAAACTCCACAAGGTCATCAACATGGATCATAGCACTGGCATCTTCAATAATAATCTCGGACACAAGGTCTATAAATGACCAAACTTCCGTGTTGTTAGGTTGCTTCATAGATTTGCATACATGAAAGATCACCTTTTCATCACCCACTCTGAACGTGAGTTCCCCAGCTTCTACATCAACCAAGGCCTTACCCGTGGCAAGGAAAGGCCTCCCCAAGATAATGGGGACCTCAAAATCAACCTCACAGTCAAGAATAACAAAATATGTTGGCAATATAAACTTGTCCACCCTCACTAGCACATTATCAATAATACATAGGGGCCTCTTCATCGACATGTCAGCCATTTGCAAACGCATAGAGGTCGCCCTAGGTTGTCCGATCCCCAAAGTCTTAAACTCTGAATACGGCATCATATTAATACTTGCCCCAAGATCACATAGGGCTTTGGCAAAGTCGGCACTCCCAATCGTGCAGGGAATAGTAAAGGAACCTGTATCCTCAAGTTTCGGTGCCATAGAGTGAACTATAGCACTCACTTGGTGAGTCATCTTGATGGTCTCACACTCCATGGACCGTTTGTCACTAAGTCCTTCATGAACTTAGTGTATTCTGGCATTTTCTCCAAGGCTTCCACCAATGGAACGTTGATGGAGAGACTTTTCATCATATCGATAAACTTTTTGAACTGAGTCTATTGATTTTGTTTGGCCAATCTCTGAGGGTAGGGAGGAGGTGGCCTAGGCAATGGTGCCTTGGCATGCGGGGTCACCGGCTCCGGAATATCAATTACGTGCTCCTTAGACGGGTTCACGTTCCTTTCCAAATCCTCCCCATTGCCATGTATGTCAATTCTTACCTCACCTTCACTTGGCTCATCCACCACTTGTTCCACTTCAACCGATAACTGTTCTAGGGGAATATCTTCATCATCAACAACAATCTTCTTTTGCTTTGAAGTATTTTCTTCACCACCTTTTCCACTCCTTGTAGTCACCGCCATAGTGTGACCGGTATTGTTGTTGTTCCCACCCTTGGGGTTCACCACCGTATCACTTGGTAGTGCACCCTTCGAGCGTGTGTTTAAGGCATGTGAAATTTTTCCTATTTGTACTTCGAGGTTCCTTATAGAGGTATTGTGAGAGGCCAACTGAGCATCAGATTCGGCATTTCTCTTCATCATCTGCTTGAACATATTTTCAATTCTACCCATATCCGAGCTCGATGAACTTTGCCCTTGGGATTGGTATGGGGGTGGGTTGCTCGGTTGTTGGTACATCGGGGGCCTTTGAAAGCCCGACCCCCGATTACCGTTGCCTCCCCAGTTGTTGTTGTTGTTTTCCCCATTCTAATTTTCCTCATTGTTGTTCCCCCACTGTCGGTCATTATTGTTCCCCCATTGACGATCGTTGTTGTTGTTTCCCCAATTCCGAGCATTGTTGTTGTTATTCCAAATTTTGATCTTTGATTCCCCCAACTTTGGTTATTGCCTTGGTTTCTCCAACTTTGGTTGTTTTTTTTACTCTTGCCTTGACCCTGATAGTTGTTTGCATACATCACATATTCCTCTTGGGCGTCATACTCTTCATCTTGGCCATACCCACTAGGCCCTTGGTCACCTTGATCATTATGGTTTTGCGAGTTCCCCCGAGGTCTCCTTTGATTTATTTGCATGTTCACTCCTTCCGTAGCATTCACTTGCTTCGGCCCTTGCAATTATTGGAGTTGGGCTTTGGCAAGTTGAGTCATGGTTGTAGTGAGCTCAGCAATTGTTTGCCCTTGTTCTTGGATCTCTTTATGGAGACTATTCACACTGGTCTCTCCTTGAGGCACATTGGCTCTACTTTTCCAAGCCGATGATGTGTCTCCCATCTCATCTAGAATCTCACATGCCTGGGGATAAGTCAACTTCATAAAATTTCCACTGGCCAACTGATTGACCACACATTGATTCACAGTGTTAATCCCTCGGTAGAAAGTCTGTTGGATCATGGCTTCAGTCATGTCGTTGTTCGGACATTCCTTAACCATGGTCCTCTATCTCTCCCATATCTCATGTAAGGGCTCATTGGGTTCTTGTTTGAAGGCCAATATTTCATCTCGAAGCGCCGCCATATGACTCGAGGAAAAGAATTTGGCAATGAATTTTTCTGCGAGCTCATCCCAAGTTGATATTGAATGGTTGGGAAGACGCTCGAGCCAATCAAGGGCTTTCCCCCGAAGAGATAAAGGGAACAACCTGAGTCGTAATGCATCCTCCGAGACATTTGTCTGTTTACTTCCCCAGCAAGTATCTACGAAGCCCTTGAGATGCTTATAGGCATTCTAGTGTGCGGCTTCGGTGAAATACCCCCATTGCTCTAGGAGGGTGAGCATTACGTTTGTAATTTGGAAGTTCCCTGCCCGAATCCTCGGCGAAACAATAGCACTAGCATACCCCTCGTTTGGAAGGACTCGAGGAGCAGCTCTAGGAGGTAGGGGCGGGGGAGGGTCTGGGATATCATCTTGTAGATTGGCATGTCGGCCCCTTCTTTGTGGAGGTAATTGATTGATTTCGTCCTCTTGATTATCATATACCTCCTCCCTCGCAATAACGTTTCCCATTGGATCCGCCATTTTTTTACCTGAGTAGATTAAACAAAAAGGTTAAAACAGAAGGAAAGAAAAACACTTAACGCTACTAGACACGTAGATAATCAACACCGTCTTAACTCCCCGGCAGCGACACCAAAAAGTGATCGGCTCTCACCCTCTCTACTATAGGAGTAGGAAGACAAGGGTCGGTGCAGCTTTTACCCGATAGGTCGGGATCGAATTCTCAGGGAGCCAACAATTGGAGTGAGTGTCTATGTGAACTAGTAAAGCCTCGTGTTTCTAATTGCACTTCTCATGATAGGGTGTTTTGAACTATATTAAGTATTAAGCTACTGTTAAATGCTAATTGATTAACTAATTTTTTTAGATGTTGTTTTCTTATAAGGATAAAGGCACTAGGGTCGCAACATTCACCTAGGCAGATACTTAATGGATTTCAAGTTCTAAGGCAAGGATGTCAAATTGGGATACAGTTATAACCAATGCACGGATGCGCCCACTCTATACCTCTCGGTAGTTTGAGTGGCTTTGCCCTAATTGCCTCTCTCGAGGCCAAATGGGTGTTAATTGATCAAGCAATTGAGGTTCAAGTAGGGTATTGCTCTCTCGAGGTTTAACCCGTTAATTAGGGCTCAAGTAAGGTTTTACCATTTCTGATTTTAACCCAATTGATTTGGACTACCAATCTCTTGATAATGCCCTAATTCCTTGTTAGGCTAATTTTCTAGACTCAAATCCTCTTTCTCAAGAAGGACCCAAGTCATGGAAAGGTCAATTAGTGTTTACAATCACTAATTATAGCAATAAGAACCCTAAATTAGCCCAAGTAGAAAACACCCATAAACATCCAAACCCTAATGTTAGAAACCCATCAAATACCCACACTAGGGTTGAGCCACAACCCTAGCCAATGGGTCTAGCTACTCATATTCAAAGATAGATTCAATGATATAGATGAAATAGAACCCATATGAATGATTCTTAACAATAAACTCAAGGGTTCAATGTTAAAAATGCTAGAAATAAGCTAAAAAGATGAAAAACTAGCTATTCACGTGCTCCTCTCTTCAGAAAATTCAAAGATTACAAAAGATTCCCTAAAAAAAATTACAAAATAAGCTATTTATACTCAGCCTAAAATATGGACGAAAATGCCCCTGCGGAGCTACCGCGGACCGCACAAAATCGACTGCGGTCCGCGGTGGATAACTGAAGCTGTGACCTTTGAGTCTCTGAAGGTGCTCTACCGCGGACCGCGGTAAATGGACCGCGGCCGCGGTGAGCACTGGCCTTGAATCACACTCTCTAAACCTCTAGACTGCAGCCGTGGTGAATATGGCCTTGAATGAGAGTCTCTGAATCTTGCCACCGCGGTCCGTGAAGATCTGACCGCGACCACGGTGGATTTTTTCTTGAAATGCCCATCTCTGAATCTCACCACCGGGGTCCGCGAAGAGTGGACCACGACCGCGGTGGGAAATGCTGGCTTGAGTGCTTCTCTGAAGTTTACCATCGCGGTCCGCGGAGAATGGACCGCGACCGCGGTGGGCATTTGCCTTGGTCACTTTTGTTGTTCTTGGTACTTGTGCCAGATTCACTCCTATTTTGAGCATATTCTTGACTGAATGTCATCATTTCTGGTTTAATCCTGCAACAAGCACAACATATAAGCTTTCGGGGCTACTTTGTGTATAAATATAACCAAAACCTAAGCATCGAAGGGTGGAAAACAAGGTAAAATCTTAGTTATCACCCCTTGGATGCGCCCCGTGGCGTCCAGGCAAGTCTCCCAACGCCTAGCGCCACGGATGGGCCCGTGGTCTTGGCCGCGCCAAGTGACAAGCGCGAATGTGCCTCTATCTCCCCACCGATATCCCTAGCCAGCGCCTAGCTGCAGGTAGTTGCTAAAAGCGCCGCACGCACAAATTGTGATGCCAAAAACAAAGTTGCTAACAACGGACCTGTTTCTACCTTGTAGAAAACTAAGTCCTTTTCATTGTAAATATAAAGTAGTTTTATTCCATGTATTTCCATTATGATTCTCTAGCTTATTTAGGTCAAGTCTTGTAACTTTGGTTTATTTTTTCTAAGCATTATTAGGGGGGATAAAGGATGCAAAACTTTCTAGCAAGAAAAAAATTCTCTGTACTGGTGTCTCTCCCCCTCGACACCGCGTTGCCTTTTATAATAACTTTCATTAATGCAATCAAGCTTTCTTTCAATTATAATTTATGTTCTCTCAATTGCTCTTGATATTGGTTTTCATGTACGTCACTGACAATCTCGTCAAGCGTACGGAGGGAACCTCAGTTGGCAGACAACAACTGCACTGACATCAGTTTCTTAGCCTTACGTCGCCCTTCCAAAGAATCTCAGGAAGTCACCGCGTAACAATACTTATGCGTTGTTGTCAGGTTTAAGCATGCCGGCGGGGCTTGTTCTTTGTAGTTTATTGCTGACTTTGATCTAGTTATCCATGCTTAAACTAGTTACTTTCTAAATTGATCGTTCTTATCGTGTTTACGAACTTTTGTAATAATTAAGTATTGATTCCAAAGTTGAGATTGGTATTGCGGAATCATTGTTGAAGTAAGGCTTGTTCTTGTTGATTCTATCTCACTGATATTATTCATTGTTATGTGGTAAGGGATAGTGTTAATGCACAAAGGGCGAAGCCGTGCCATATTGAGAGTGTTAATGCACGAAGGGTGATGTCGTGCCATGCTATGAGAGTTAATGTACGACAGGTGATGTTGTGCCATGTCTATTAATTTATATTGCGAGGCTGAGAGTAAAAGCACGAAGGGTGATGCCGTGCAGTATTATTATTGCATCGTGAGGTTGAGAGTAAAAGCACGGAAGGTGATGTCATGCAGTATTATTGTTGTATTGCGAGGTTGAGAGTAAAAGCACGAAAAGTGATGCATGCAATTTTCTTCATTTTATTTAGTTGTTTTCACTGGTTAAAGGAATGTTGACTGTTCTAGTTATCATTTCCGTTTTATGTCACATATCTTGTGCCCCTTTAGCATGTCCCCCTCCCAATAGTACATGTTTAGTTGTTACGTGTTGTTTTCTTGTACATACACTGTTATCTGCACAAGTTTATTATATGGGTGTCTTGTCATAGCCTCGTCACTACTACCTCGAGGTTAGGCTCGACACTTACGAGTACATGGGGTCGGTTATACTCATACCACACTCTGCACTTCTTGTGCAAATTTTGGTACCGACCTTAGTTAATCGTGAGGTTAGCAGCTGGACTTGCTTGTCGGAGGCTCAAGGTAGATCTGTTGGCATCCGTAGAGCTTGGAGTCCCTTTCTAGTTTCCTTATTTAACTGTATCTTTTCATTCAGAACAGTTGTACTTTCTTTCAAACTCTTTTTGTAGTAAATATTAGAAGCTCGTGAGTTGTGACTCCAGATCCAAAATGTATCAGATATTATGGGTTTTATGTTATTCTGTGATTGAGTTTTAGCTTCTGTTTAGCTTGATTGATTATGTTATTGAAATTGACTAAAATTGGTTTAAAGAATCCTCTAACGTTGGTTTGCCTAGCAATTGACATGTTAGGCGCCATCACGGTCCTGAAGGTGAGAATTTCGGGTCTTGACAACACTAGGAATCAGCTTCCAGCTTTTGATCAACGTATTTCAAGTGACCTGGTTCATTCAGTATCTGCTTGGACAAATCTGCAACCACTGGCGGATGTACATGAACACTTATGGGTGCTTGAACACCCATTACTTTTAACCGGATTTAGTAAATTTGCATGGACAATTATAAAAATAGTTAGATAAATATAGAGCGAGCACCTATAACTAAACTTCTTTTTCCTCTTCTTTCGGATTTTTTATCGACGAGCACCCATCACTTTAAAATTCTAGATCTGCCATTATTTGCAACCCAGTTAATAAATAAATATCTTCAAGAGAGCTGGATCTTTCTTTGACAACAATTTATTAATTATCAAACCATTTTAAGCTCAACTCAGTATTCATTTTCAAAGAAATTTATTACAGTAAAAATAAGTTATTAGTCGGAGGAAAGGAATACCTATTATTTGTAGGTTTTTATTGTAAAGATGTCGACTCATATATATATATATATAGAGAGAGAAAGTTATTTAATGATTGAAGCGACACTAAACAACTTGACTAAAAAGAAACCCCATGTTATCAGATTTCCCATGTTGGGCTATTATGTGCCATTATTGTTTTCTGACCCTAGTATCATGCATACAAGAATTCGAAAGTACGCAGAGCAGAATTCTCCTTAAGCGCCACAATTTTAAGGTATGCTAGACATAATTTTAAAGCACGTAACAGTTCTAGTGATCATTGTAAATTTTGCCACAAAATCTTGACGACCATAATCTTTTAGCAGTACGGCTGAAATTCAAGCGATTGTGAGAATTTTGTGACAAATCGTGACAATTACCATAGTTATGGCCATCGAGCAAAATTTTACTCAGCGTACTTTAAAATATGTCGTGGATTATTTTTAAAAAAATATTTCTTAACTGAGTCAAAATATAAATAATAGTTTAAAGAATGTCCATCCAACATCATTTTTTGTACGTTGTTCATGTTGCATTTGAAGGTGCCAATTTTAGTTTATCCCTCATCGGTTGTGGGACGGGATCCCACGATCTGTTTTTTATGGTTAAATCTCATATTAATTTTTAACTTTTAATGTTAAATTATTTGGTTATATGTAAAAATATATTATATACCGGTAAGTATTTACCTAATGTAACAAAGAAAAAATTTAGTAAAGGAAATAAACTCAACTTATTGACGTGATACTCTTGGTTTCCCGTCTTCGATCCCCACTCCTCCTAATTATGTAATTGACGTGATACTCGTGGGTCTATTTCTCTCCGAATGTAGACTAACTTTTTGAAAGAATCTATCAGAAACCAATGTCTTTTTTAACAAAACAATTTTACAGCCTCCTTTTTTTGTCATAGGAAAAACACAATTCACGTTCCATAATCTTGCTTTGTTTTCCAGCAATTCCGCATTGGATGAAAACTACTTAAAAAGCGTGATTCATATCTTCATACATAATTGGTCCATATTAATGTTCAATCATAAATGAGTTGTATGTGAAACTCCCTGACTTTTGTGACCTAATATCTCACTCAAATCATTAAGAACAAAGTCAGAATTATTGAAATCGAACTTTACTTCCATAATAAATACTAAATGTTGACGGGCATAAGGATTCTTTGAAATGTTCTAAAAGTGAAAAGGATTTTAGAGTTCACTTCGTAACACTAATATCTCTTGTGGTTTATTCAATTAAATATCTCACTCATTTTGATTTCTTTGTATCAATTTTATTATTTACTTATCACTAATATAAAAAATAACAAGTTTACTAATTTAAACTTATTATTATATTCTTCTGTTTGATTAATTTATGAACATACTTTTAGGAAGTTCGTTTAAAGTATCCGGAAAACATTGACTCTGCCTATTGAGTAAAGCATTGTCTGTACAAATCAATAAAGGACAGCAGACTGTTAAGACTGAGCTGATCAGCAATGTTGTCTACATGTTGTGTAAAACTTTTTTCCCATGCATTAGAAAGTTATCTTTTGTCCGACGATAATTCAATTTAATTATTCATTTCTTGTTTTGTTTCATAGCATTGGTACCGTGCAGAACAAACTGACCAAACAAAAGGTTTTAGTAAAGACTAAGGTGAGTTATTGCTGTTGGACATATTTGTTTTTGATTGATATTAATTTACTCATAGTTTTTGTAACGACACGATCGGTCGTTTTGAGCATTTGCACTCCGCTTGGTTATTTGAGGGCATGAGTAGCTCCGTGTGATGTATTATGACTTATGTGAATCGTCGGTTTTGGGTTTCAGGTTATTCGGAATTGATTTAGAAGAATGATTCTCCGCTAGAAGCTTCAAATTAGAAAGGTTTGGCAAAGTTTGACTTTTTGAGAATTTGACCCCGGAACGGAGTTTTGATGGTTCCGTTAGGTCCGGTTAGTTATTTTGGACTCAGGCGTATGCCCGAATTTGTATTTGGATGTTTCTAGAAGGTTTTGGCACTAATTGGCGAAAATTGGAGATTTGAAAGCTTGGGAAGTTCACAAGTTTGACCGGAAGTTGACATTGAAGATATAGGATTCAGATAGTGGTTCCGGGAGTTGGAATAGCTTCGTCATGTCATTTGGGACTTGTTAGCGAATTTTGAGTTCATTCCGGGATGATTTGATATGTTTCGGCGCGTCTTTTAGAAATTTGAAAGTTCAAAGTTCATTGGGTTTGAATTGAGGTGGGATTCGCCACTCCGATGTTGTTATGTGTGTTTTGTGGCCTCGAGCAGGTCCGTGTTAGGTTATGTGACTTGTGGGTATGACTGGACGGGATCCCGAGGGGCTCGGGCGTGTTTCAGATTGATTTTGGATCATTTTCTTCAGCATTTCATCTACTGGTTCTGGTGTTCCACACATGCGATTGGTATTTCACAGGTGCGATGATCGCAGATGCGGTGGGGTGGCGCAGATGCAGAGTTGGTGTTGGCTTGGGAAAAATCGCTGGTGCGAGAAACATTTGTTGTCTAGCAGATGCGAGAATGGGCCGCAGATGCGAAGGAGGAAGATTTGGGCAATTCCGTAGAAGCGGGCGAAGGGCCGCAGAAGCGACTCTGCAGGTGCGAGACTTGGAGTACAGATGCAACCCCAGCGTTTTAAGTGGTTTCCGTAGAAGCGGGAAATTTATCGCACAAGAGGTTCTGCAGGTGCAGAAATATGGTCGCAGCTGCGAAAGGCATGATCAGAATGTTTAAAAATAAGGGCTCGCGGTTTTGGCTTCATTTTGACATTTTCAAGCTCGGATTGAGGCAATTTTGGAGAAAATTTCATCACAAGGATAGGGGTAAGTGTTCTCTACTCGATTTTGAGTATATTCCATGAATTTATCTTCGATTTTAGCTTTTGGTTGACGATTTCTAAAGAGGAAATTAGGGGTTTTGGCCTAAAGATTCATATTACGAATTATTCGTTTTGAACATCGAATTGGAGTCGGATACGAGCGAAAATAGTATGGTTGAACTCGTAATTGAATGGGTTTTCGGATTTTATGAGTTTTGTTGGGTTTCGATGTGCGAGCCTGGGTTGGGATTTTGGGCCGATTTCAGGCTTTGATTCAAGATTTGATCTTTTATGATCGGAATTGGTTCCTTTAGCATAATTTATGTATTTGAATAGTTGTTGTTCGGTTTTCAACCGTTCGGAGGTCAATACGCGCGTGATGTCCTTCTTGGAGCATCGCTTGGCTTGCTCGGTATTTGAATTTAGCTCGTTCGAGGTAAGTAACTCTTCTAAACTTAGTGTTGAGGATATGAAACCCCGCATTATGTGTTATGTGATTGGTATTGAGGTGATGCACATGCTAGGTGACGGGAGAGTGGGCGTGCACTCGGTGAATTTGGACTCTGTTATTCCCATGGAAATGTATAGTTGCCCTATTTTATTGAAATTTGTGTTTTCACGATGTGATAAAGTAACTAAGTTGTCAATCACGCTAAATATCATGTTTAGGCTTTATGCTGATATTGTTTGGACCCATGGTGCTCGTTTCTCGCTGTCATCTCACTGATTTCATCGATATTTCGTACTCGGTCATATTCATGCATTCATATCATATCTTAGTTTCAGTTGCCGCTTATTGATACATTATATCATTGTTGTCGGGCCAGTTTCATGACATTGTGAGCCTGTGAGTGAGACTGGAGAGATTCATGACTGAGTAAGGCTGAGAGCCTGATTATGAGTGACAGTTATGGGATTGGGCTGCACGTCGCAGCATGTTATATTTATTTATGCCTGGATTTGGCTTATGATGGCGCTTGGGCTGTAGGAGCCCCTCCGGAGTCTGTACACACCCTCAGTGAGCGCGGATGATATTATAGAGGGGTGCATTTCCTTAGACATGGATTTGTCCGAAGGACTTGATATTTGGAGATGGATTTCTCCACAGGGTTGGATTGACCTTTTTCGTCGGTATTAGGTGACGTATAGTCAGTGTTGTATATGTCCCGGGATGGATGTGATGAATGGAATATACAGTACCGAGTGGTTAAGCATGATGAGTGAAAAGTCTGAAACAATGAGATTGAGTACTCTAAGAGTGTGAGTACATGATTCATTTATGAGATGCATGGCATTTTCATGCACACATGACATACAGGCAGAAAGATGCATTTTTCCTCATACTATATGGTATAACGTCATTCATGACTTATTATGCATTGATATGAGGGCATAGAGAGGGATTTTTATACTTGTTTCTTGGAAAGAAAATGAAACATTTTATGTATTTTGGAAAGGCTATTTGGAAAAGAATTACAGTTTTTCAAACTCACTCGTATCTTTCGCATTTCGGTAAAAGATTTGGATTTTGTTTTCACTAAGATACTTGGAAGAATGACCATTTTCTGAAATTGTAAACGAGCTGAGTACTTTTACTTCAAAGACACCTTTTATTACTTGTATTATGCTATTATGAACTGTTGTAGAATATTGGTATTAGACCCGACCTTGTGATTGCTCGTCACTACTTTCAACCTAAGGTTAGGTTTGTTACTTACTCAGTACATGGGGTCTGTTGTATTGATACTACACTTCTGCACATTGCGTGCAGATGTTGGCTACAGTTGTTGTTGTGTTCGATGATTGCTAGATTTGAAGATGTACCCGCATCCCAGTTGCAACTGCCTCTATTGTTCGGGGTAGCCTTAGATTAAATTGTGTTGTTTATATACTTTTCAAATATACTATATATTTATTCATTTTCGCTTTGTAAACGCAATTCTTAAAAGGTCATGATTTGTACTACCAATCCTTGGGAAATGTAATAGATCCAGATAATGTATTTTGTTTAATTGACTTGTTAACGTGATTGAGATTGGATAGTTACTAGTTGGCTTACCTAGCGGGTTGGGTTAGGTGTTATCACGACTAGCGGATTTTGGGTCGTGACTGATTGGTATCAGAGCTCTAGGTTCATAGGTTCTACAAGTCATGTGCAAGTGTCTAGTAAAGTCTCGCGGATCGGTATGATGACGTCCATACCTATCTTCGAGAGGATACATGACATTTAGGATATTCTTCTCGTCTTTCTTTCCTTATTGTGTGACATTGATTCAGCTTGAAGCGTAACTCCTTGAATTCCTTCCACGCATTCGTGCGCGCATATGAGCGCTCGATACTAGATATACATCAAAAACTTATGATTTCATGGTTGAGGTGCGAGACGTGGGTTTTGTGTGTGTAACAGCCCAGCTCGCTACTGATATTGTCCATTCTTGGCCTGGGCCCTCACGGGTTTAAAACGCGTCACTAGGGTCTAAGGTTTGTTAACTTATATACCCAACATCCCACTTGTGTTTTGCCGATGTAGGACTCTATCTAAAGTCTGGGGTGTTACATACACCCCCTCTTATGGACTCAGCGTCCTCGTTGAGGTTTGCCCCACTTCATGGGATTCGTCTGGACTCAATACTGAGGTTTGCCCTGCCTTCGGGGATTTGCCTAAACTCAAATCAATTCTGACCCACCATTGGTAAGGCTGACATAAGAGTGGCTCTAATGCCATTTGTAACAGCCCATCTCGCTAGTGAGGTTGTCCACTCGAGGCTTGGGCTCTCACGGGTTTAAAACGCGTCACTGGGGTCTAAGGCTTGTTAACTTATATACCCAACATCCCTCTTGTATTTTGCCGATAGGGGACTCTGTCTAAAGTCTGGGTGTTAAAGTGTGATGATGATGGTCCAGTCTGAAGGACTTGAGGCCGGGTTTTGATCGTAACTTGAGCTTGGAGATTTTGATTGTGAGAACACGTGATTTTGGACTTATATGTCCGATAGTGTCCCTATTAGTGGAATTTGTGGCTGGATGGCTACGTGATTAATATGATGTGACTGCGAGATGTGTTCATATGGGTTGAATTTGATGAGAAGAGTTTGCTTGTAATGCAAAGAGGACTATTAGGTGCTTGATTTCTACTTTGATGTGACGCATAGTATCAAGTTATTAGCGTATTGGAGGATCTTTCATGTTGTTTAATTGTGGAACGAATTAGAGTCTCATGTCTTGTTGATGAGTTCAGAATCAAGAAAATTAAGTAATTGCATAGTATTTGTGACTGTGTAAGGGTATAAAGAGATGTCAATTTGAGGCGAAGCAGGTGGGTTATCTCCTGCGGGGTGTCCTGAGGGTTGTGTGATCCCTATGTTGTTTTGTTGAGAGTTCTCTTTTACCAGTGAATTATATGTAGTGGAGTTCAAGTTTGGATCGCTTGTGGAAGTGGTCTTGGTTGTTACGAGGATGGATGCTAGATTTGCAAATACTTTGAGGTACTATATGGTTTGTGTTATGTGAGCTTAGGAAGGGTTTAGTTGAATCCTATTGTGGTGTTATGTCGGTATGGGGGTGGCCATTGTAAGTTATCAGATGCTTTATTCCTTGGCTTTGAGCCAAGTGGGGGAGTCTTCTATCGATGGGTTGATTCTGCAATTATGTGTTGTATTGATTTCAGTTTGAGGTATACTAGCGAATCAGTTAGGGCTTAAAGAGATTGAGATCGAGGATGACTTGAGTAAGGGAATTTCTGGATACGAGTTGTATTACACTCTATGAGTATATAGAAATTATGGAACGATTGAGTCGTTAGTCGTGAAGGATTTAGTGTTCATGGAGTAGGAATTTGCCCGGCTGCTTAGAGATGTGAATACTTCTTCGGGTGTTGCGGTACAAATAGGGCACGGGTTGTTCGGTCCGTTTGGGCGGTGCTATTGAGATTCGAGTAGAGTGGATGGGACTTGAGGATGGTTTTAATGAATTTAAGTTTTATATGTGGCAATTGAGGATTTTGCGAATTTGTATATGGCTAGGAACTGAGATTTTCATTGGAGGGTGTCGAGACTCGCGGTATTTCTATATCATTATAGATTGTACATTTCAGAATTGGTAAGGGAAGGAAGTGACTTTAGATTCGCATAAGGTCTCTTCAAAGTGGGTATCTCGGTTGTGATACTTTTGGGGTGCTTACGAGAGCATTCAACGGCTTATGAACCCTAGAGCGGTGTGGTTTTATGCTAGGGTATCCTGTGGTGAGTTTTGGTTAAGGATCATGGTGTTCTAATAAGGAGGAGTATCACTTTGAAGGCAATTCAGAAGGAACTCGGAGAAAATAGGACAACTTGATAGTAGGTTGGATCAGCACCATAATGGATGTGATCAGTTATTTGGGTACTTATGAGGTACTGAGTTCTACAGGTGTTTTGTGGTGGTACTCTTGGGTTTTGGTGGCCTGCGTGGTTTGGTTGAATTAGAGAGATTTAGTTGTGATGGTTTGGTTATGTGCAAATGGATTTCAGAGAGTTCTCGATGGTTTCTACCGCGTTTTGAGATGTGTATTTCCTACTGGTGTGTGGAACATGTTGCGTGTTGTGATTTTTTCTCCTGGATGGGATCAAATTGAAGGTTTCTGACTGATCGGGTATGTATTGTGCCAGCGACTCAAAGTTGATTATGATATTCTCGTATTTTTCATATGATGGCATGATAGATGCGGTGTGATGTGTAGGATTGAGATTTCCATGTGCAAGGTCACATATCAGTTTTGAAGGGGAGGTCGTGAATCGTGAACAATATGGACGGTTTCAGATGACTAGGTGAATGATATTACTATTTGGCATTGCTTGAGGAGAGTGTACATTTCAAAAGGCGCGCTGTGTTTTGATTTACAGATGCTTCATTGGTATTGCGGTACTCTCCTGGTTGATCGAGTGCTGATATTTAGATATTGCTATGTGGCACGGAAGAATTAGAGAAGTATTCCTCGTGGGATGATCGTTCATGAGAGATGTGTTAGGCATTTGGGCGGTAGAGTTGAGCTCATATATAGTGATTCGTGTGTTCTATGGATTTGGAGACTGGAGTTCTAAGAAGGAGGTTGTTTCGTGGTTGTGGACTGTGAAGATATGGCCAAAACTAGCCAGATGATAGTATGTGTTATGGTTAGGTCGTTGTGGACTTTTGGAGTGCTATTTGTCCATTCGGGGATGACTGAAGTTGATTTAGGGGCCCCTTTGGTAGGCCCAATGAGGATGCGTACTCTACACCGGGTCGGATTGGTTGGCTCCATACTGTTGTTGTTGAGGGATATGCCATTAGGTTGTTGTTGAACTTATTCGTGTTCTCATATGTTCTGTGAGTTACTCTTCTATGCTAGAAGGGGTGTGATTAGTTGGTTATATGCACACTTGGTGTAGTGGGGTCTTATAGCGGAATTTCGGCGATATGGGTATTTGGGTGATGCATGATTGATTGCTCATTAGTTATGTTCTTTCGGGTTTGTGTGGCATTGTGTCATTTTCTTCTCCGTGGTTGTGGTCATGCACCTTGGGAACTTGATGTCGAGTTGCGCATTGTTATTGATTTTAAGCAGGGTGGCTTGAGGTATTTCATATGGACCATTGTTTGGATGGGATCACACATTGTAGTGGAGTTATATTGAGATATGA
Organism: Nicotiana undulata; assembly: GCA_005239495.1. Taxonomy (NCBI): domain Eukaryota; kingdom Viridiplantae; phylum Streptophyta; class Magnoliopsida; order Solanales; family Solanaceae; genus Nicotiana; species Nicotiana undulata. The sequence goes on from ML267936.1 coordinate 47,578, forward strand.
TCCCTTGTGTTAGATTCGTGTGATATGGTTATACGGTGTGTGATGGGTTCTTAGCATTGTGTTATGGAGATACCCGTTGAGCATGCAAGCCGGTTCTCTTGATTGATTCATTTTTTCTATTGAGTACACTTGGCTTGTTGCTTATTGGTGCACAAATTGCACATGTTGTGGCTTTAGATTGTATTGATGTTGCATGTCACTAGAGTGGTTGTGTTGGATGAGATGAGGTCATCGGACCTAGAATGAGTGCTATTGGATCAGATTGCGGTATATTTGGAAGGATAATGTTGTTGATCGGCCTAGAATTTGGTTGTAGTTCTTATCGAATGAGATGGAGCTCCAAGTCTTGTTGATATGATCAAGGGTTTTGAGTTATGCGTGTTTCTTTCATCATCGGTAGTGTACAATGGTTTTAGTGCGAGGTTTTGTTTGATATGAGGTTTATTACCATTACCAGATTTATTTTTAAATCAGCTACGGTGATTAGAAATTATTGCTATGTGTATTTGAGTTATGAGGTATATCATTTGATTGTGTCATGGATTATGGTTATGGCTTGATACAATTTTTTTTTAGACTTATACAGTATGTAGGTTGCAGGATTTAGATCTTATAAAAAATTCCGGATGATTGGAAATTTTATTCTAAGGCTTGTGGGCTTGGTTGAACTGAGAAAATTTGAGTTATTATATGTTATCTGACCTATATGGGATAGGGTGATGTGGGATCACCCCCCCGGTATGTGCATGGTAAGGTTATATGTCGGTTTGATGAATTTTGGAACATCTCTAGGCACATTCGAGGATGAACTTATGCTTAAGTGGGGGAGGATGTAAAGACATGACTTGTCACGACCAAAAATCCTAACTCAGGTCGTGATGGCGCCCAACAACGGGGTTAGGCAAGCCAACATAAATTTCATTAAGTGTTCCTTTTTATTTGATTAAATAGTTCACCAAATTACTAAATTTAACAGGTTAAAACATGATATCGAAAGATAATAACCCAGTGGTAGATGAAATAGCTATGAAGAAGCGTGAGCTGATATACGAGCATATATATATATGTACAACCCAAAATCTCAAAATAACCGCTACGTGTGTGCCAGGAACTAGAGTCACGAGTGTCACGGGCAATCTAGCTGAATATACAAGAGATAAAATATATATACAATCCCACAGTCTGAAATAAGTAGACGGGAAGATAAGCAAAAGAAGACTCCATGGCGCTGCAGAGGATCGTCAGGAGAAGCATCTCACCGTGAAGTCAGGCCCGCTACAGTCAATATCTAGCTCTGGTCTGATAACCAGATGCACCTGCCTCAGAACCTGTACAATTAAGTACAGAAGTGCAGCATGAGTACATAAGTAAATATGTACCTAGTGAGTATCCTGTCTAATCTCGAAGAAGTAGTGACGAGAGGTCGACTTAACACTCACTAAGGTCCAACAGTAATAATATAAGACATGATATAACGAAATGCAGTAGATATGTGAGGCAGTAAGTGGCAGATACACATCGAGTATAGAGATCTAGGTAACTACAGAGAATAACAACAATGTACACTTTCCTTTTCCCGCAAATATCAGTCAAGTCAATATCAATGAAAACAGTACCAAATAGCCAAGCGCACACAAGGGTAAGACAACCGGCCAGAGTCGTAAGGAAATAACTGATTGGACGTAAAGCTTCCCCCGTTCGCGAATCATACCTGCGACTCAGGTGCTGACACATTTATACTGAATTACTATAAAGCTCCCCTCGATCGCAAATCATACATGCGACTCGAGTGCTGACTCTTATACCGATTTATCATAAAGCTCCCCTCGATCGCGAATCATACCTGCGACTCGAGTGCTGACACATTTATACTGAATTACTATAAAGCTCCCCTCGATCGCGAATCATAC
>ML267936.1:49566-83656 GCA_005239495.1 Nicotiana undulata
CAACAAGGATTGATCGATTGGGAATTAAATTAAAACTTTCCACATTTTCATACTATTTCAAAAGTAATCCGCAACTCAAAAATACAACCAAAGATACATATAAAGTACGTAGAGACATACTTGTGATCCCTAAAGCTACCCGACATAGCATAATAGTCGCTACGTACGGACTCTCGTCACTTTGTACGCACGTAGCCCCCGAAACAATTACACACAGCATATAGAACACCTATGGGGACAATTCCCTCTTACAAGGTTAGAAAGGAGACTCACCTCGTGTCGAATCTATCCCTCGGACCAAGGACGCGCCCGGAACTCCGAACTCTACACTCGAGGACTCGCAACTAGCCAAACATGGTACAATCATATCAATTTATGCTCAAAGGAGGGAATTTATCCTATTTATTCAATAATTCAACATTCTTGAAGAACTCCCAAATTTCAACCCCGGGCCCGCACGCTCGAATTCCGAAAATCCTCGAAGGAATCGCTCACCCATAGCCTAAGGATCATTAATATGTGATTTCTAGTTGAATTCATACCCATAAACGGACAATTCCCCAATTTTCCTCAAGAACCCTAAGTACTACCCAATTCTTGATTTTCACTGATTTAGTAGGGAATTTAACTAGTAATTCATGTTTGAAACTAGTATAAGAGTGAAATTAACTTCCTTCTTTGGTAGCTAGGTCGTGGGATATTTTCTTTAAGCTTCCAAGTCTCTGATGGTGGTGAAAAAATGAAAGAAGGGGGTGAAATCCCGTATTTTAAAGAAAGTGCACTGCCCAACTGCCCCTTCAACGCGATCGCGACAAGGGGCCTGCGATCGCGAAGGCCAATGGACAGGCCCCCGAGGCCCTTCTATGCGAACGCGGTAAGGAGCTAGCGATTGCGAAAGCCAATAGCCCAGGCCCCTGAGGCCCTTCTATGCTAACGCGATAAGGGGCCCGCAATCGCAAAGGCTATCCAGCTAGACCTCCGCGAATGTGGTGGATATCGTGCGAACGCGAAGAGTAAACGGGACTGGTCCTGTCCTATCCCTATGCGGACACGGAGACAAGGGTGCGATCGTGAAGGTCAGGGACCCAATACATCGCGATCGCGGAAGGGACTTCGCGAACGCATAGAGAATTCAGCCGCCCAACCCCACTCCTTCTTCGCGAACGCGGCCCCCCTTTCGCGATCGCGAAGAAGGAAACCAAATAGAGAAATTTCTGGTTTCTTGAATTTAGCTTTCGGGGGTCCAAAACTCACCCGAACCCCTCGGGACCCCGTCCAAAGGCACTGGCAAGTCTGTATTCATGATACAGACTCGCTCGAATTTTCGGAACGTGAAAAACAACAACAAAACTCAAAATTCAACCCCAAAACCAACATGGTGTCCTATTATGTGAAACGGCCGATCGGGTCGTTACACGACCCGTCATTTTGAGCATTTGCACTCCGCTCTGTTATTTGATGGCTTACGTAGGTCTTTATGATGTATTATGACTTATATGAATCTCCAGTTTTGGTTTTTAGGTTATTCAGAATTGATTTAGAAGAATGATTCTCAGCTAGAAGCTTCAAATCGGAAAGGTTTGACCAATTTTGTCTATTTGAGAATTTGACCCTGGAATGGAGTTTTGATGGTTCTGTTAGGTACGAAAGTGATTTTGGACTCGAGCGTATGCCCGGATTTGCATTTGAATGTTTCTAGAAGGTTTCGGCACTAATAGGCGAAAATTGGAGATTTGAAAGCTTGGGAAGTTCACAAGTTTGACCAGAAGTTGACTTTGAAGATATCAAGTTCAGATTGTGGTTCTGGGAGTTGGAATAGCTTCGTCATGTAATTTGAGACTTGTGTGCGAATTTTGAGTTCATTCCGGAATGATTTGATATGTTTCAGCGCGTGTTTTGGAAATTTAAATTTTCATTGGGTCGAATTGAGGTGCGATTCATCGCTTCAATGTTTTTATGTGTGTGTTGAGGCCTCAAGTAGGTACGTGTTAGGTTATGTGACTTGTGGGTATGATTGGACGGGGTCTCGAGGGGTTCGGGCGTGTTTCGGATTTATTTCAGATCATTTTCTTCAGCATTTCAGTTGTTGGTTCTGGTGTTCCGCACCTGCAATTGATAGTGCGCAAGTGCGATGACCGCCAGTGCGGTAGGGTGGCGCAAATGCAGAGTTGGTGTTGGCTTGGGAAAAATTGTTGGTGCGAGAAATGATACGCATTTGTGATCCCGCAGATGCGAAGGAGTAAGATTTGGGCAATTCTGCAGAAGCGGGCAAAGGGCCGTAGAAGCGACCCCGCAGGTGTGAGACCTGGAGCGCAGATGTGAGCCCAGTGTTTTAAGTGGTTTCCGCAAAAGAGGTAAATTTATCGCAGAAGCGGTTTCGCAGGTGCAGAAATATGACCGCAGCTGCGAAAGGTCTGGGGAGAATGTTTAAAAACAAGGGTTCGCGATTTTTGCTTTATTTTGACATTTCCAAGCTCAGATTGAGGCGATTGTGGAGAAAATTTCACCACAAGGATTGGGGTAAGTGTTCTCTACTCGGTTTTGATTATATTCCATGAATCTATCTTCGATTTTAGCTGGTTGTTGATTTCTAAAGAGGAAATTTGTGGTTTTGGCCTAAAGTTTCATATTACGAATTTTTGAGTTTTGAACATCGAATTGGAGTCGGATTCGAGTGAAACTAGTATGGTTGTACTTGTAATTAAATGAGTTGTCGGATTTTGTGAGTTGTTTTAGGTTCCGAAGTTTGTCCCCGGGTTGGGCTTTTGGGTCGATTTCGGGCTTTGATTCAAGATTTGATCTTTTATGATCAAGATTGGTTCCTTTAGCATAGTTTGATGTATTTGAATTGTTATTGTTCGTGTTTGGGCGGTTCGGAGGTCGCTATGCGCGTGATGGCATTCTTGGAGCATCGCTTGGCTTGATCGGTATTGGAATTTAGTTTGTTCGAGGTAAATAACTCTTCTAAACTTAGTGCTGAGGGTATGAAACCCTGCATTACGTGTTATGTGATTAGTATTGAGGTGTCGCACATGCTAGGTGACAGGTGTGTGGGGGTGCACCTTGTGAATTTGGACTCTATTATTCCCATGGAACTGTGTAGTGGCCCTATTTTATTGATATTTGTGTTTTCACCATGTGATAAATTAACTGAGCTGTCAATCATGCTAAATATAATGTTTAGGCGTTATGCTGATATTGTTTGGACCCATAATGGTCGTTTCTCTCTATCATCTCACTGATTTCATTGATATTTCGTACCTAGTCATATTCATGCATTCATATCATATCTCGGTCTTAGTTGCTGTTTATTGATACATCATATCATTGTTGTCGGGCTCGTTAATGACATTGTGAACATGTGAGTGAGACTGGAGAGATTGATGACAGAGTGAGCTGAGAGCCTGATTATGAGTGAAAGTTATGGGATCGGGCTACACGCCACAACATGTTATATTGCTTTATGCCTGGATTTGGCTTATGATGGCGCTTGGGCTGTAGGAGCCCCTCCGGAGTCTGTACACACACCTAGTGAGCGTGGATGATTTTACAAAGGGATGGATTTCCCTGGACATGGATTTGTCCGAAGTACTTGATATTTGGAGATGGATTTCACCACAGGGTTGGATTGCCCTTTTTCCTCGTTACTGGTGACTTATAGTCAGTGTTGTATTTGTTCCGGGATGGTTTTCCCAAATGGGCCATATACAGTATCGAGTGGTTGAGCGTGATGAGTGGAAAGTGTGTAATAGTGAGATTGAGTACTCTGAGAGTGTGAGTTCATGATTCATCTCTCAGATATATGGCATTTGCATGCACACATGACATACATGCTCAAAGATGCATTTTTCCTACTACTATATGGTATCACGTCATTCATGACTTATTATACATTGATATGTGGGCATAAAGAGGGATTTTATACTTGTTATCTCGAAAGAAAATGAAACATTTTATGTTTTGTGTAAAGGTTATTTGGAAAAGAATTAAAAAATTTAAAACTCACTTGTATCTTTGGTATTTTGATAGAAGATTTGGATTCTTTTCACTAAGACTTGGAAGCATGACCATTTTTTTAAATTGTAAACGAGCTGAGTACTTTTACTTCGGAGATACATTTTATTACTTGTATTATGGTGTTTTGAATTGCTGTAGAATATCGGTATTGGACCCGACCTTGTGATAGCTCGTCACTACTTTCAACCTAAGGTTAGGTTTGTTACTTACTCAGTACATGGGGTCGGTTGTACTGATACTACACTTCTGCACATTGCGTGCAGATGTTGACTAAAGTTGTTGTTGTGTTCGATGGTTGCTAGATTTGAAGATGTACCCACGTCCCTGTTGCAGCTGCCTTTGTTGTTCTAGGTAGCGTTAGATTAAATTGTGTTGTTTATATACTTTTTAAACAGACTATTTAGTTATTCCATTTCCTCTTTGTAAACACTATTCTTAGAAGCTCATGGTTTGTACTACCACTCCTTGGAAAATGTAATAGATCCAGATAATGTATTCTGTTTAATTAACTTGTTAACGTGATTGAGATTGGATAGTTACTAGTTGGCTTACCTGGCGGGTTGGGTTAGGTGCCATCACGACTAGCGGATTTTGGGTCGTGACAGTTTCACTATTCGTTAATTGCATTATATGTCAAATATTATACCTAATTATCCTAAATTTTACGTGTTATACATTATTATGAAGGTGGCTTAATGGATAAAAGGGATTGATTTTTGGCCTTTGGCGAGATGACACCCGAAACCCGATTTATTTTTAAGGGAACTGGTAATTTTCCAATTGATCAAATGGAGTCTAGATGTCACGACCCCAAATCCACTAGTCGTGATGGCACCTAACCCAACCCACTAGATAAATCAACTAATAATTATCCAATTTCAATTATATTAACAAGACAATTAAATGAATGTAATTTACTGAATTTTATATATTTTCCAAGGACTGGTAGTACAAATTATGAGCTTCTATGAATAAAGTTTACAAAGCGGAAATAAAATAAATACATAGTCTGTTCGAAAAGTACATAAACAGAGCTTTATAATCTAATGATACCCCGAACAAGGGAGTCAGTTGCAACTGGGACGCATATACGTCATCAATTCCAGCAACCCTTGAACACAACAACAACAACAGCCAACATCTGCACGCATAGTGCAGAAGTGTAGTATCAGTACAACCGACCCCATGTACTGAGTAAGTAATAGATCTAACCGTAGGTTGGAAGTAGTGACGAGCTAACACAGGGTCGGGTCCAATACCAATATTTCTACAATAGTTCATAACATCATAAGTATAAAAGAGGTATCTCAGAAGTAAAATATTCAGCTCGTTCACAGTTCCAAAAAATGGTCATGCTTTTCAAATAACTCAGTGAAAGAAAATTCCAGATCTTTTACCAAAAATGCCAAAAGTACGAGTAAGTTTCAAAACTGTAATTTTCTAAATATCCTTTCAACAATAAATAAAAATATTTCATTTTCTTTCCAGATAACAAGTATAAAATACCACTTTATGTCCACATATCAATATATATAATAAGTCATGAATGACTGATACTATATAGCATGAGGAAAAATGCATCTCTATGCCTGTATGTCATGTATGCATGTAAACGCCACGTATTTCAAAGATGAATCATGTACTCACATTCTCAAAGTACTAAATCTCACCGCCTCACATCCATCTTACTAAGCTCAATACTCAGCACACTAAATCACTCAGCGCTTTATAATAACTGATGCGGCATGCAGCCCGATCACACATATATATAGTCGAATGCGCTCACTAGGGGGTGTACAGACTCCGGAGGGGCTCCTTCAGCCCAAGCTCTATATTGCTGTGACGTGAAACCCGATCCAATACTATTGCGGCTTGCAGCCCGATCCGATACTGATGCGGCATGCAGCCCGATCCGATACTGCTGCGGTGTGCAGCGCGATCCGATAAAATGGCCCGAAGACTTGTTGCGCCGTGCAACCTGATCCAATATCGTTGCGGCTCGCAGCACGATCCAATATATCTCACATAGCTCTCAACCCGGCACTCATGCCCTATATCAATCACTAGCCTCTCCAGCCTCACGAATATCACAATAAACATCTCAAACAGAGAATATAACAAGTATTAATCAATTCATGAGAGATAGTTGAGATATAATGCATAAACAAACGGTGACCGAGTACAAGATAACAATTAGTAGTCAAATCAACAAATTCACGACCACTGCGGGTCCAACAGTGTTATCATATAGCCTAAGCATGATTTCTAACATGTAAGACAATCAATAACTTAAAAAAAAGAACAAGATGAACATGTAATAACAATGGGTTATTCGACTTTACAGTCTCCCTGGACGGACCAAGTCTCAATTCCACACGGTGCACGCTCACACGCCCGCCACCTAGCATGCGCTTCACCTCTAAATATCCCCATTATATGAATTTCTCGGGGTTTTATACCCTCAACACTAAGTTTAGAAGAGTTACTTACCTCGAACAAGCCAATTCAAATACCGAGCAAGCCAAGTAATGCTCCAATAATGCCATCTCGCGCCTTCCGACTTTCGAACGGCTCGAAACTAACAAAAAATAACTCAAATACATCAAACAATGCTAAAGGAACCAATCCCAATCGAAAAAGGTCAAATCTTGAATCAAAACCCGAAATTGGCCCAAAAGCCCATCCCGGGACCGCATATCGGAACCCGACAAAACTCACAAAATCCGACAACCCATTCAATTTCGAGTCCAACCATACTAGTTTCACTCAAATCCGACTCCAAATCGGTGTTCAAAACTCAAAAATCCATATTATGAAACTTTAGGCCAAACCCCCCAATTTCCTCTTTAAATTCATCAATCAATTGCTAAAAAGGAAGATATATTCGTGGAATAAGATCAAAACCCTATGTAGAAAACTTACGCCAATCCTTGTGATGAAGTTTGCTTCAAAAATTGCTCAATTCTGAAGTCCATAGCTCAAAAAGTGATAAAAATGACCAACCCTCGACTTAGAGAATTCTGACCAGCGATTCCGCATTGACGGACATATTGTCGCACCTGCGACCACCGCTTCTGCGGTATCGCTTCTGCAAAAAATGGCCTTGCCCAGCAACCCCTGCACCTGCGGATAACAAATTCCGCTTCTGCAAAGATTTCCGAACCTGCTCTTCCAATCGCGCATCTGCGCAATATCAGTCACAGGTCTTTCTCGCCTGGCCTCACCTAGATTCTTCGACTCCACTAACGCTTTTGTGACCATCGCACTTGCGCAACACCAGTCACAGGTGCAGAACACCAGAACCAGCAGCTGCAACATTGAAGTAAATGATACGAAATCAATCTGAAACCCGTCCGAGCCCCTCGGGACCCTGTCCAATCATACCCACAAGTCACATAACAGCACACGAACTTACTCGAGGCCTCAAAATGCACATAAAAATATCGAAACGACGAATCACACCTCAAATCAAAATTTATGAACTTGAACTTTAAAATTTCCAAAACTCGCGCTGAAACATATTAAATCATCCCCGAATGAACCCATATTTTGCACACAAGTCCCAAATGACATGACGAAGCTATTCCAAAATTTCCGGAACCACAATCCGAATTCGATATCTTCAAAGCCAACTTCTGGTCAAACTTATGAACTTTCAAACCTTCAAATTTTCAATTTTGCCATTTTGCGCCGAAACCTTTTAGAAACATCCAAATGCAAATTCGGGCATACGTCTTAGTCCAAAATTACCACCCGGACCTAACAGAACCATCAAAACTCCGTTCCGAGGTCAAATTCTCAAAAAGTCAAATTTGGTCAACTCTTTCTACTCAAAGTTTCAACAATGAAATTCATTCTTCCAAACCGATTCCGAATAACCTGAAAATCCAAAATCGACGATTCACATAAGTCATAATACATCATACGGAGCTACTCATGCCCGCAAACTACCGAGCGAAGTGTAAATTCTCAAAACGACCCGTCGAATCGTTACACTAGAAATTTTATTGGTGCCTTTCCATATAAATTTTCTTTGGGAGTGGAACACTTATTCTTTGAGTGCAAAATCTCAGAGAAATGCCTAAAAATGATGCTTGAGTGGATGCAGAGAGGGACATCAAAACACGACCTAAATGGGATATGGAGAAGATCAATAAGAGTACTCAATGGGAAGAAACATAGGGAGTTCATTACAGCAGTGATTGCAACACTGATATACAAGATATGGTGGACATGAAATGAAGCATTATGGAATCAAAGAGTCCCTACACCGAGGAGCATATGTGCACCGATACATCTTGAATGTAAGACTAGAGTAGTTCTTTTACTAAAGATGAAATGTAGTAGAAAGGAAAGGGAATGGAGAGACCAATTGTATAGGAAGCAATGACAGAAGAGTTATAGGAAATAGACATAGATAGAAAGAGGGGAGTAGTAGTTAGAGGCACTTGTATGCCGGGGCAGATATTGTACAATTGTTTTTTATTGTAAATAAAGCTTTTTGTTTTACCCAAAAAAGAAAAAGAATTCTTTGGATACAATCGATCAAGTTAGTAATATTTCGGCAACTTTGTGTACTGCTTAATATGATTTGAGATGCTGTTTGATATAGCAAGGGTGGTGCGACCTACCATGCTAAAAAAAAAAAAGAAAAAGAAAAGAAAACTAGATAATTTTCCAATTTGAAGGAAGCCTGTTCATATTGTGAATTGTATCTTGAAAATCTCTAGCTTATACTTATGAGGGTCATTTAGAGACATTAAATAAATTAAAATTGATTTTTATTTTTTTTTCATTCTTTCAAGCCTTGCAGCAACAATGAAATTTTATTATGATATTAAATTATTAGCATTTAGAATCAAGTTCTATTATTATTTTTTGTTTAAATTTAGAATTGTTATTCTTATACTTTTATCTCATAGTAATATTTTTTTATTATTATTTATCAAAATTCATATATGTCAATTAAAGTATGAATCAAGCTAACTCTGTATGAACCTTTTTTTTAATTAAAGTTTAAAGCCTCTTAATAAAATTCGGCTTTATGCTTTCAATTTTCTTGAACCCACCACTGATGAGGAAGGATTGGAAAGCCCAGATAAGTTCCAACGGAGTTGCTCGATGTACTATCGAGAATATCACTAAGGTTGGTGAGATATTTATTAGGGGTAGGGCACAATTTTTAGAACCAAGAAAGAAAATTGATGGAGTTATATAGGGTCTTTTAATCAAAGCTAAAAAGAAAAGTGCATATATAATGGTCATGACTTACAATTTTTTTTTATAATAGTAAACACCTACGTTCCAAGTTTGGAACTGTAGGTGGAGTTTTATAGGGCAAAGCTAAAGTACACAGGAGGAAAAGAATATTAACTTGCTTTATTAAGAATAATTTAGTTCTAAAACTTCTCATTTTACCTTATATGTGATGGGTTTAAAGTACAATATTTATTCAACTTTTAGCCAGTAGACAGAATATATGGGCATTTTTATAAAACAAAGTCATAAGGTGGCGGGTTCCTTTCATTCCTTCAAAAGATTCAGCTATCCTAATCTCCCACTTCAGTTATTAGACACCCCCTACCTGAAGTTCCTTATGTGACCTTATCAATTTGACTTTCTCTTATTTCCATAAATACTTGTAAAGTTTCTACCATAAGTAGAATAGATGGAGTATTTCTTTGTTACTCTAACATCTCCTCAATCTGACGATGGGGCATCCAAGGGGAGATTGTTTTTTCTTTATCTTTGTGATCCCGTGGTTTTTAACTTCGATTTCAAGGATTTTTCTTTTTAAAATTTGGTATTTTTTATTTTCTGGCACTACTAGAAATTAGAGTTATTGTAACGCTTTATATTGATTCGGTTCAGTAATCGTTGCCATAGGTGGTCTATTATTATGGTTTTAACCGTTACAAATAATTATTGAAACTACCGGGACACTTAGAAACTGAACCGTTCCAATAGTCTTAAAATCGTTTCGATAGAGATATATATTGCAACGTTTTTTATAACCGTATCAATAAATCGATCTATGGTAACGATTATATCTATTGTTACGGTTATTAATTCTCTCCTTATTTTTTGACCCAAATTTTCTATACCTGCTAAAATGAAAGGGGCCCACCATCTAATTTTTAATTTTTAATTTTTAGTTTTTATACTTAATAAAATATTAAAAAAATATGTAAAACCCCAAATTTTACAAGTCGTTTTGTAAAGCCCTAATTTTTATCGATCGGAAAGTACAAATGATTTTCCACTCATCTTGAGCAAACGATTTCACATCTTCTCTCGTTATCCCCTTTCATCCAGTTTCTCAGCACCGATTTCCAAATGATTTAACATCATCTTTAGCGAACGATTGTTGTGAGGAGCACATTAATATCGATTCATCTTTATCTTCAGCCTCACACCGATTTCACATATTCATCTTCCTTTCTGGTTCACATTATGAAAGTACACCCCAGCCCCTTCACCTCCACACCGATTTTGTAGGCTTACGATTTCTCAACAATTGTATGGTTAGGATTCTCTACTCCCTTTTCCCCTATTTGCTCTCCTTCTTAATTAATTTTTGTAAGGAGCAGACTGTAAATCTTTCAATTTCTCAGCGTTCTACAGTTTTTTTTTTTATAAGGAAACTGTATCTCTAATCCCCTGCTAATTTCCCCGTTCTTTACCCACGACATGTTCGACAAAATTTTCAATCCTTAAACCTCTGGAAATCGGTCCAAATTTCAGTCAAAAGGCGGTCAAACTGCAGAAGATAGCCATTAGAGCAGCTCCAAATTACCATCTCCTCCAGTCAACAACTCTTCTCGTTTGTCAGCGCCATTACCGACTCGCTCGCTCTCGATAAGTTTAGTAGTATTTTACTTCTCATTTTCTTTTCCTCTCTGTTTGCTCAATTACTCAAAACTCATTTTCCTTTCAAAAACCCTGGCATCGAGTTTCTACTTATTTACTAGTTAGCATCGAGTTTCTACTTCGTACGTGTCATTCGAGTTTTCTGATTGCTTTTGTTAAATCATGTATCATATGTTTTCTGGTTGCTTTTGTTAAATCATGTATCAACTGCTAAGCTTGAAATAAGGACTATGGAGTTTGGTGTTAATGAGGTACAGAAGCGAACCTCTACTTATGCATTTTAACAGTTTAGGAGGTCATTTACTTTAGTATATTTTTTTGAAAGCAAGTTAGACTAGTTATAATAGTAACAAGTTGTTTTAGGTCTGCCCGCTTGCAAGAATTGTGCAAGTCTAGGGCCATCTGTCCAATCTATGCAAGTGTTGTTTTATGCTTTGTAAATATGATTTGGCAAATAAAGCTTTTACAGATGACTTCAATAGTCTCAATTTAGGACTAGACTTAGGCTCTACAGATGTAGTAAAGAGAGCTAATAGTGGCATATTTCTTCCATAAACCATACGTAATTGCAAAGTTCTAAGTTCAGCATGCCCGTCGTCTTTCAATGCTCCTGTCATAACATTGGTAGATAATATGCGAAGGTATTTACATTCTTTTGGTACATATCAGGGTATGTAGTTATTATTCTGTATCTCATCTAGTTGTGAAGCTAATAGTCTACCAAGATTGATTGTAATTGTTATTGTAGTAAGGTGAACGGAAATCTAGAGAATGTAGATATTTGCTGAAATAAGGCAAACTGAAATGCTTTCTTGTATGTAACATTTCAAGTTTGAGAAATAATTTGAATGCAAATGGGAACAAAAAACATGTACTGTACTGTACTTTGGGCTAAGACGAGAGCCTAAAATAGTGCCCTCAAAAGTAGCTTCTGAAGCGCTTTCCTTCATCTGTTACCTATGCAAATAGAGTTTGATGTTTGCGTCACGACTGTTATTAAGTCAGTAATTTATTTTTCCATTCCTTTGGAAGTTCTTCTGTTGTGATCTCTCACTGCTGCCCAGAAGATTGCATTCGGAATGATCCATTCCACCCTGCTTCTGTTGTGGCACCTACTTTGGTAAAATATTGTCCTATACCGTACAAACTATAAGTGACATGGAAACTATCAGTTTTAAGAGAGAAAAGAGTTAGTAGTTGTAACCCGAGAAGGCCCAAGAAAGAGAACTAAAGAGAGACCATGGAAGGTATTTCCCATTTCTCGTAGAAGAAAAAGAAATTCGTAATCACGTCTACGATTTGAAACATGGTTATTTAAAGGCATATCATCACAAATCGGAACATCTTCTGGACTCTGCCACAGTATACTAGGTGCACTTGGACCACGTAGTATTCAAATCTTCTAAAGCGTTCTTTTGAAAAAACATGTACTAATAATATTTCTCTTGAAATGTACTCTTGGAGAGACTTGAAACTACGTATTTTGATTACTGATAACTTACAAGGTTCCTGCAACTCCAGTACTGACATGAGTTTTATGGGGACCAAAACGTCGAGCAAGTCCAAAATCAGTAATTTCTGGGATGAGTTGTTCATCAACAAAAATATTGCTGTTCTTAATATCCCTCTGGATTATCTTTGCTTTGCTTCCTTCATGCAGATATGAGAGCCTTCTGCTATTCCCAATATGATTTGAAACCTCTCCGTCCAGCTCAAAAACTGACGCTTATTCTTATCTTCAAGGAAAAGCAATCAAATTATTGTATCTGCTCGACGAAAAGGTAAAACAAAATACGGCTAATTTGGCTAAACATCAAGAATTGTTACCAAAAAGCACTTGATCAAGGTTCTTGTTAGATACAAAATCAAAAACCAGAAGACTCGCTGGTCCTTCTATGCTACAACCCAAGAGTTTCACAACATTCTTGTGTTGAATACCACTGATCAATTTGACCTGGTTAAATAATTTCTCTGCCCATTGGCGCGTATTGTACAATAATCTTTTCACTTCAAAAGTTTTTCCATTAGGAAGAATCCCTTTATATACTGAACCTAATCCCCCTTGGCCTAACTTGTTTAACGGATCAAAGCCGCCTGTTGCTTTTTCTAACATTTCATACTTGAAATTTAGTTTCGATGTCTCAAGAGCCCATGGAATCTTATGAACCCTCTTTGTACCTATGTATATCATGAATAACCAGATGATCCATGAACAAACATAAATTAATAGAGAATTGAAGATTTTGAAGGCAACAGAGAAAGCAGATGTTTATTCATTATTAAGGGTTCTTTCATTTTTAAGCGTGTAGCATGCATGTCATTATTAATGGTGTTTTGTGTAGCATGCATGTCATTTTTTTTCAAGCCCTGTGAACTAAAAATTAAGTCTGATATTTAAGTGAAGAAGGGTAGAGGAAAATGATTCTCCTTGGTATAATGTGCTTTATTTTTGTATCCGATAGGGCTTAAGATCTTGTAAATAAACTGGACTTTGGTACTTATTCTGTTATGTAGTTCATTTATAAAGATATAGTTACTGCTTTATGCATGGCCTGAGAGTTTCCATTAGGTGTTGAATGAAAGATTTATCATTGTAAGTCCATGAGTCACGGTAAACTGGCATTAAGTAATAGACTAGCGGATCTATAGAGATGACCCTCTTACAGTTCTTGCACTTATGTTACTCATTCACTTTCTTGATGTTATCATTTCTTTTTGCACAATTTTCTGGTTAATGTGTTCTTTGAGCTTTTCTGGCATTTTCAAGCAAATCAAGCTTAATTTGGTCTCATAATAGAAGCTTAGTTTGTTCATTTGGGTATCTCAGCTCTTTCTTGTTTTTACTAGTGAGAGATTGAAGCACTGAAATTTTGGCATATTTGTGAAGTTACTGGAGAAAACAAGTCCATTAACTTGATTTCTCAGTAGTAAAAATCAAATCTTGATCTTAGGGGGTGTTGCTAGATGATGAAAATTGAAATTGTGTTTGTTCTGAGAGATTTGGGCTAAGAGAATTTTTAGATAGGATTCTCTTGAAGGGATAATGCCTAAGAAAGGGAAGACAGAGGCAGTGATGAAGATCTTGATCTTACGTAAGAGAATTTTGAATTGTTGACGGTTGTAGATGCATGTGGCGGTTTCTGGGAATATTTGTTATCAAAAACCATATTAAAACTTTAACTGTTGAAATATCAAATATATGTACTTGGTAACATTTCATCACTATCTATGGATTTATTATTAGTTTGTTGGACAATTTGGATTATGAATAGTTTCATTTTATTATTTATATTTTCAATTCTATTAAACTGTTACAGCTAGCAGAACTGTTGCCATAGGACTTGCAAATCGTTCCAAAATAATCTAAAAACCGTTGCAATAGGCAGTTCAACCGTTGCAATATCTTGAAGAAATTGTTGCCATTTCTATAATAGACATAACAGTTTAATAGATATAGCAACGATTATTGACCGTTGCATTTAACGTTATGGTAACGGAAAGTAACCGCTGCAGCTGATAAGAATAATTGTTCCAACAGAAAGAGGGAAAACTGTTGTGATAGACTATACTATAGCAACGGTTATTTGAATCGTTCCAAAAACCGTTCCATAAGCTCTATGGGCACGCCAACTTGTGGAACGTGCATTGAACCGTTGCAATACATATATGGCAACAGTTTACCTATCAATTGCAATGGTTTTCCATGCGCAACCATAAGTGAATTTTCCAGTAGTGTGGTTGCCTCTTCCTCGACATAATAATGGTATTAGAGTCTAGGTTATTTATCCGGGGTTTTACGTAATGGAGGCTAATATGAGCAAGATGGTATGTTTAAATGAGAGAAATTATAATGTTTGGAGAAGCAAGATGAAAGACTTGTTGTTCGTGAAGAAGATGCATCTACCCATTTTTGCAGCTCATTAACCCGAGAATATATCAGATGAAGATTGGGATTCCGAGCACCAGCAAGTATGTGGATATATACGACAGTGGGTTGAAGATAATGTTCGCAACCATGTTATGAATGAGACACATGCAAGGTCATTGTGGGAAAACCTAGAGAAACTTTATGCTTCAAATATTGGAAACACCAAGTTCTTGTTAAAGCTGTAACGACTTGATCGGTCGATTCGAGCAGTTGCACTTTGCTCGGTAGTTTGAGAGTATGAGTAGCCCCGTATGATGTATTATGACTTGTTTGAATCGTCTGTTTTGATTTTTAGTGTAATCGAAATCGATTTGGAAGAATGAATTTCATGGTTGAAGCTTTATGTTGGAAGAGTTAACCACATTTCACTTCGTGAATTTGACCCAGAACGGATTTATGGCCCTGTTAGGTTCAGATGGTGATTTTGGACTTGGGTGTATGCCCGAATTTGCATTTGAATATTTCTAGAAGGATTCGACGCTAATTTTGGAAGTTGAGTTCATTCCGGGTTGATTTGATATGTTTCAGCGCGAGTATTGGAAGTTAGAAGTTTAAAGTTCATTTAAGTTCAAATTGAGGTGCGATTCATTTTTCCGATGCCGTTATGTGTGATTTGAGGTCTCGAACAGGTCCATATTATGTTATGGGACTTGATGGTATATTTGGACGGAGTCCTGTGTGGCTCGGGTCAGTTACGGATGTGGTTCAGATCATTTTTTCCTCTTGTTGCATTGTTGAAGATTTGCTGGTACTGGTGTAGCCACATCTGCGGAGTCTTGGTCGCATAAGCGACTTCGCAGATGCAGGCTATCCATCGCAGAAGCGAGAAGAAGTTGGGTGAGGAAGATCGCGGAAACGGAGATTTAGGAGCATGTGTAGATGTGCATGTGCGACGGGAATGGAGCGTAGGAGCGAGGTCTTGCGCAGGAGCGGATGATGGCTCGCACCTTCAATGTCGCAGAAGCGGATATTGTGTCTGCAGGTGCGAAGGTCGAGTTTTCAACTGGTTCCACAGAAGCGGATGTACTATCGTAGAAGTGACGCAACAAAAGCGGCTAATTTGTTCGCAATAGCGAAGATGCCTTGGTAGAAACTATATATCGAGGACTTGGCTATTTTATTCACATTTTGAGTTGAGGAGCTCGTATATGAGCGATTTTGGAGGAAATTTTCATCACAAGGACTGGGGTAAGTGTTCTATAATTTGTTTTGATTATATTTGGTGCCCCAGTCTTCATTTTTGGTAGTTGGATTATGAATTTTGAAGTAAAAATAGGGGATTTTTGTCTAAAGTTCCATAGAATGAATTTTTGAATTTTAAACATCGATTTAGAGTCGTATTTGAGTGAAACTAGTATGGTTGGACTCCTAATTGAATGAGTTGTCGGATTTTATAAGTTTTGTCGGGTTCCGAGGCGCTAGCCCGAGTTTGACTTTTTGGTTGACTTTGGGCTACTGAGTAAAGATTTGACCTTTATCATTTGGAATTGTTTCCCTATGTTTTATTTAATGTATTTGAGTTCCTTTTGGATAGTTTCGAGCCGTTCGGAGGTCGGTAGGCGAGAGATGGCATTTTTGGAGAATCATTTGGCTTGCTCTGTATTGGATTTGGCTTGTTCGAGGTAAGTAACACTTCTAAACTATGTATTGAGCGTATGAACCGCTGAATATACGTGTTATGTGCTTAGTGTTAAGGTGTCGCACATGCTAGGTAACGGGCGTGTGGGCATGCACCGTGTGAATTATGATTCAGTTGATTCTATGGTAATGTGTAGTTACCTAATGTTGTCTTTATCCATGAAATTTTTACATGCTAGAGTAACTGAGTTGTGATCCATGTTAGAAACCATGGTAGGCCTATATTCTTATTCTGTCATTTGTGTTGTTGTGTTATTTGCTTAAATTGCAGTTACATACTCAGTCATATTCATTCATTTGCATATCATATCCCAGTCTCTGTTATCATTCGTTATCACAACACGTTATCATTGTTTGGGCTGATTGGCTTGAGATTTGTGAGCCCGAGAGACTGGAGAGATTGATGACTGAGTTTCGGCTTGAGAGCGGTGTTGTGAGTGAGATATGTGGATCGGGTTGCACGGAACAACATGCCTTATGGCTATATGTAGATTGGATTGCGCGCTGCAACATGCCTTATGGCTATATGGGGATCAGGTAAGATGTCGCAACAGAATATATGGCTATATATGGATCGGGTTGCACACCGCAACAAGCCTTATGGCTACATGTGGATCGCGATGCACGCCGCAACTTGACTTACATGCTTTATTATTATTGATGGTATTGGGCAGAGTACTGCAACAAGTACCGTACAATGCAGAGTGTGATGAGGGGTTGAGCATGATGAGTGGGAGTGCAATATAGTGATATTGAGTACTCTGAGAGTGTATGTATCATTGTGATGCATTGCATTGAAATATATACTTGACATACAAGCATAAAGATGGATTTCTTGATGCTACATGATATTGTAACATTCATGGCTTCACATGCACATTGACATGTAGGCAAAGAGACGTGCTTTACTCATGCTATCTAAGATCGGAATATTTTATTTGTTGTTGAATGTTTTTGGGAAAATAACAATTTTCTGATATACTCATATTTTGGTTATTTCGGTGAAAGATTTGGGTTTTAGCGTCATACTTGAAAAACATGACTATTTTCCGTAACTGTGGACGAGCTGAGTATAATATCTTTAAGTTATTTCTGTACTACTTTTATTATATTGTTGTGAGTATGAGTTGTTGTTGGACTCTGACCGTTGTCCAAGATCATCACTACTTTCAACCTAAGGTGAGGTTTGTTACTTATTGAGTATATGGGGTCGGATATACTCATACTACACTTTTGCACCATGCATGTAGATTTTGGAGCTGATATTGCTATATATGGTGGGAGCTCGCATTGAAGATGTACCAGCGTTACAGTTGTAGCTGCCTCTTGTTCATGGTAGCATAGATTATGAAATTTTCTTAATGTATATTTCAAACAGGGGTATTTATTTCATACCAATTTTGTAAACTCTAAATCTTAGAAGCTCATGACTTGTACTACCAGTCCTTGGGAATTCTTTGTATAAAAATTCAGTTATATCTTCATTATTTCTCTTAGTAAATCTTATTTGAATTTGATGGTTGCTAATTGGCTTACCTAGCGGGTTGGGTTAGGTGTCATCACGACTAGTTGGGGTTTGGGTCGTGACAACTTGGTATCTGAGATCTAGGTTCATCGGTTCTAGGAGTCATGAGCAAGTGTCTAGTAGAGTCTTGCGGATCGGTATGATGATGTCCATACCTTTATTCGATAGGTTACAAGGCATTTAGGATAAACTTCCCATCTTTCTTTCCTTATCGTGCGACATTGATTCATCTTGAAGCGTAACTCTTTGAATCCCTTCGATGCATTCGTGTGCGCAGGTGAGCGCTCGGTATCAGCTGTGCACCGATGACTTGTGATTCCATGGATGAGGTGCGAGATATGGTTTATGTGTGCTGATGATGGGCCATTCTAGAGGACTTGAGGCCGGGTTTTGACAGTAGCTTGAGCACAAGGAGTTCGGTTGTGCGAGCACGTGTTTTTTGACTTATATGTCTAGTAGTGTCCCTATGAGTGGACTTTGTGGCTCGATGAGTGGCTGGGTGTCTATATGATGAGTATGATATGATTGCAGGATGTGTTCATATGGATCGAATGTGACGAGAAGAGTTTGTTTGAGATGTGAAAAGGACTATTGGGTGCTCGATTTATGTGGATATGTTATACATTCTTGAGTTATGAAGGTTATTGAGAGATTCTTTCATATTATTTCATTTGTGGAACAAAGTAGATTTTCATGTCTTGTTGATGAGTTTAGGGTAAGAAAGATTGTGTGATCGCGTAGTAGTTGTGGCTGTGAAAGGGTATAGAGAGATGTCAGTTTGAGGCAAAGCATGTGGGTTATCACCTGCGGGGTAATCTTATGTGTGATCCTTATGATGTTGTATGGAGGATTCTTTTCTACCAGTGGGTATAGGTGTTGCGATTTGAGTTTTGATTGGTTGAAAAAGTTGACCTGACTGTCATGAGGATGAATGCGAGCTTCGAAGATGATTTGAGGTATTATATGGATTGTGTTGCATGAGCTTGTGAAGCATTTAGTTAAATTTAACTGCGGTATTATGGAAGCAATATAGTATGGGCATTGTGAGTTATCGAGTGTTTGATCTATGACTTCGAGCCAAGTGGGGGAGTCTGCTATCGACGGTTTGATTGCATGGTTACATGTTGTATTTTTTTTGGTTTGAGGCATACTTACAGATCGGTGATGGCTTAAAGATCATTGTTTTGAGGATGACTTAAGCAAGGAAATTTCTGGATGCATGGTGTATTACACTTTATGGGTATATGGGAATCGTGGAATGATTAAGTTGTTATTCATGAAGGATGTAGTGCGCGTGGAGTAGGAATTTTTTCAGTTGCGTTAAAGGGGGGGGGGGGTTACTTCTTTGGGTGTTGTTGTGTTAGTGTGGCACAACTCGTTCAACCCATTTGGGCGTTGCAATTGAGATTTGAGCAGAAGGGATGACTCCCACAGAGGTTCTAAAGAGTTTAAGATTCATATGTGGCATTTGAGGATTTTCCAGACTCGTATATAACTAATATTTGAGATTTGCATTATTTGGTGCTGGGACTCGCGGTATCTCTATATCATTATGGATTCTACATTTCAGTATCAGGAAATGGTTTTGGATTTGACAGAAGGTATCTTCAGAGTAGGTGTATCAGTTGTACTTTTGGGGTGGTTATGAGGGAATACAATGGCTTATGGGCCTTAGGGCGGTGTGGTTTCATTTTAGGATCTTGTAGGGTGAGTTTTATTTGAGGATCATGGTATTATGGCAAGGAGGAGTGTTAACTTGAGGGTAATTGGGAAAGAACTCGGATAAAATAGGACATCTTGGTAGTAGGTTGGATCAACACAGTAATGGTTATGATCAGTTCCTATGGTACCTATGAAGTGGTGAGTCTCTACAGGTGTTTCATGGAAATAATATGGGGTTTGGCGACCTGCGCGACTTGGTTGAGTTAGAGATATCAGTTCTGATGGCTTGGTTATGTGCAAATGCGTTTCAAAGAGTTCTCAATAGTTTTTACCACGGTTTGAGATGGATATTTCCTACCGGCGTGAGGAACATGTTGCGTATTGTGATTTTCTCCTCGATGAGATAAAATGGAAGGTTCCTAGCTAATTGAGTATTGAATATGTAGTGTGCTTGTGACTCAGAGTTGATTATGAGATTCTCGTACTTCTCCTATGATGGAATGATGGATGTGGTGTGTTGTGTGGGATTGAGATTTTCATGTGCAAGATCACATGTCAGTTTTGAAGGGAAGATCATAAATTCTTAGACAGCCTGGACGGTTTCCGATGACTGGATGAATGCTATTACAATTTTCTATTACTTTAGAAGAGTGTACATTTAGAAGGCGCATTGTGTTTTGACTTACATATGCTTAATTGGTTTTGCATTACTCTCCTAGATGACTGAGTACTAATATTCAGACTTAGCTATGTGGCACGACATAATCATTGAAGTATTCCTCGCGGGATGATCATGTATGAGAGATCTGTTAGAAATTTGGGTGATGGAGCCGGGATGAGATATGGTTATTCGTGTGTCATAGGGGTTTGAAGACAAGGAGTTATCAGAAGCATATTATTTTGTGGTCGTGGACTGTGGAGATGTGGCCAAAGCTAGCAAAATAATAGTATGTGTTATGGTTAGGTCATTGTGGACTTTCGGAGGATTAATTATCTATTTGTGGATGACCAAGGTTGATTTGGGGGCTCATTGGTAGGCCTAATGAGGATGTGTATTCTACACCAGGTAGGATTTGTTAGCTCAGAACTATTAGTGTTGAGGGATGTGTTGTTCGGTTAGAGTTGAGCTTATTTGTGTTCTCATAAGCTATGGGTGTATCCTATGAAATCTAAATATCAAGCACTTGACGTGTTTAAGGAATTTAAGGCCTTAGCTGAGAGACAGAATGAGAAGAAATTAAAATGTATTCGCACTGATAATGGTGGTGAATATTGTGGTCCATTTGATAACTATTGCAAAGAATAAGGAATTCGTCATCAGAAAACTCCGCCCAAGACGCCTCAATTGAATGGTTTGGTAGAGAGGTTGAGAGAGTTAGATGCTTGGTTTCAGAGGTTAAACTTCTAAATGCATTTTGGGCGGAAGAACTTAATATTGTTGCTTATGCTATCAATTTGTCTCCTAATGTTGCTTAGGATGGTGATGTCCCTAACAGAGTTTGGTTTGCCAAAGATGTTTCTTATGGTCACTTGAGAGTTTTTGGATGTAAAGCTTGTGTGCATGTTCCTAAATATGAGAGATCAAAATTAGATGTCAAAACTAAGCAGTGCATCCTTATCGGTTATGGTCAATATGAGTTTCGATATCGTTTTTATGATCCAATTGTTAATAAATTTATTAGAAGCCGTGATGCAATAATATTTAATGACCAAGCTATTGAAGATATTGAAAAAGTTGAGAAGATAGATGCTCAGAGTAATGAGATCTTTGTTGATATTTATCCATTTTCTACTGCTAAGGCACCTATTGCACATGAAGGAACCCAAGATAATAATGAAAATAGTGATCAAGATCAATGATAATCATGGTGTAGATGCTATGGATGCCCCAATTTATGAAGTTGTGGTTGATTAGCAACCAATTCCTGCTCATGTAACTACTTCGAATGCTCCTGAAACCTCTCTCAGGTATACTATGGTTTGCACCAGACAAAATCTTGCACATGCCGCTGGTACTATTAGTAAATTTCTTTCTAATCTTGGAAAGGAACATTGGGATGCACTAAAATTGATATTAAAGTATTTGAAAGGTTCTGCAGATATAAAGTTGTGCTTTGGCAATGGCAAGCTTAAACTTGTTTGTTACATAGACTCTGATTTAGGAAGCAATCTTGATAATTCAATATCCACTTTCGGCTATTTGATCACTTTTACAGGGGGAGCTGTTTCTAGGCAATCTAGACTACATAAGTGCATAGCTCTATCCACCACAGGAGACGAAGATATTGTTGTCATAGATGGTGCCAACAAATTGTTATGGATGAAAGAGTTTATTAATGATCTTGGCTTTGAGAAACCAAGGTACATCTTATTTTATGATAATCATAGTGCTATCTGTCTCACCAAGCACTCCACTTTTTATTCTAAGACCACACATATAAATAAAAAGTATCATCAGATAATACTGGCCATGGAAGAGAAATTATTTGAGGAAGAGAAGATACACACTGATGAAAATCCTTCGGATATGCTGACAAGAACGGTTGTTACAGATAAGCATGTGTTTTGCAGAAAATTGGCAGGATGAAGCATGTCAATATTTTTCTACTTGGAGACATATTTTACCCCTTATCTGGAGGGGGAGTTTGTTGGGCCCATACCCATGCTGTCCTATCAAAAACCCAATTGCCTAATCCTATTATGTGGAGTCAGTGATTGCCATCAAAGGCCGCTTATGCGATAGGCTATTCGCATCTGCGATAGGTTATTTGGGTGCTTTAGACGAAGTAAATCCTATATATTTTAGCTAACCTTCCCTGTTACTTCTAATATGCAAAAATAACCTGTTAGTTAGCTTTTGTAGATAATTCTGTTTGTTCTTTTCAAATTTAAGTTGTGCTGCTTAATTATTTCCTAGCTTCAATAGGATCGAGTAGTGATTAGGCTTAATTATTTCCTAGCTTCCTAATTGAATTGTCCCTAAAACAAGTAAGATATTAAGCACACCCAAATATGGCTACAAGTAGTTCATCCTATCCCTATGTAGAATCTACATAGTGAGGGTTAAAGCCTCAAGTTCTTGTTAATTAATCTTTCCCAACCCCAAACTATCTTTCCCAAAACTAAGGCGGAGTTAATGGGCGAGTCCTAGAGTTAGCTAATCCACTTGGAAACATTAAAGAACAATAATAATTAAAGAAACAATTACTCACTTCATAATGAATAAAAATCATTCAATACATAAGCACAACAAAATATTTAATCCATACTTTAAATATGAATATTTTCATAAACAAGATTCAAGTCTTGGAAAAAATACTACACACTTTAATATTGAATACAAAGCAAGAAAATGAAGAAACGAGCATAAATTAGTAAGAAATGCGCAACCAAAATCTTTAAATATTCAAGAACCAAGTGTGTGTGCAAGAACCCTAGCTCCAAAACTTGTTTTCTCTCTCTAGATATGTTCAAAGCTACTCAAAGATATGCCAAAGATGTGTTTCCAATAAGCTACGTCATGTATTTGATGGTTTTGAATTGAGAAGATAAGAAATTCCAACACTGTCTTTAGGTGAATCCCGTTGACCGCACATGCAGAAGGAACCTCACAGGTGCGGCTTCGTAAATGCGGATAGCCTATCGCAGAAGCGGCCTTTGATGGGAAACACTGACTCTATAGAAGCGGACATACACACAAATGCATGACCGCATATGCAAAATTTAAGCGCAGATGTGCACCCACAAAAGAGGTTCTGCTCTCGCATATGCAATCACAGGGAAGGCATCTTAATTCCGCAAATGCGGATCATTTCCTCGCCGATGCGAGGTCGCAAAAGTGACCAGTGTTCCGTAGACGTAGAATCACTGAAAGAATTTGCACTTTTAACTCTTCTTTGCTCAGTTCACCTTCAATTGAATTCAACTCTCTTTATAGCGTCATTTACCAGAATATCTAGCAATGCACACCATAAATCACCTCATTTTATAATTAAAGGACACAAAAACTAAAGAAACAAGACTAGAGTAAATGGTAAAATCACTACTCAGCAACACTCCCAACTTGAAGCTTTTGCTTGTCCTCAAGAAAATCTAAAAAATATTATTCAATGAGGTTTTACCATTTAAAGCACAAGTAGCATCACCATCATTCACAAATCACATTCTCCAATTAAGCATCATACTTATGGATTTTGTTGGTACTAATAATTAGGCTCAATCACGTGAATGTTAACCAAATAACTCCCTCATTTAAAAACAACTTCAAGAAATACAAAGGAGTTTCAAAATAATCAAGTGACAACAAAAAGCCTCAAGAAGTGCCTCAAAAGCACTAGTCTACTACATATGCTCAATTTACTCATTTCGGGATACATCAATGTCACAAATCCATCCTAATCCATGTGCCCTCACAAGAAAGAAAGTCCTAAAAATACCATATTTACAATAACAACACAAGGGACAAATGCACAATGACACTCACTCTCAACAAAGAATTTCAAGTATTATAAAATATAGTGCCATAAGCTTGTCGTTATTTTAGTTCGCTGCCTATTCCAGAACATTCGGTTGGAGATCCCATAAGGACATTTTAAGCTTGTAATGTATGTTTTGGGAAGGGTCTGATTAGCATTTGGGATACAAGTGACTACACTCTCCTTGAACACTAGTCACATTTGTCTTTCATTTTGTACTTTGCATCTTTTTAAACCACATAGCCCTTATTGGCATTTAGTTACCAACATAGAACCACCTTAAAGTACCTCTCTAATTTTCTCAAGACTCCCCATATATATATATATATATATATATATATATATATATATATATATAACTATCTTCTTTTGGAGCATGAGTATCTTCATATAAACAACTTTGAGGTATATGTTTCTACACTCAATGTACAACCATACCAATTTCCATCTTGACTCCAACACCCGCAAATTAGGCTTTTAACCTCATTCTCAATATTCAAGGAGGGACGAGTTCAAAAGAGGGAATTATTTCACAAAAGGGTAAATGTTTGTAATAGTGATAATATTATGCAATTGTAGGCTTGAAAGGCTAAAGAGGCTCTTTCAAAGATCACAAAGAATACCTAAGGTCATCCCTCCAACCAAACATAATTAACATTAGCATTGAAAGACCAACCGTGCATGTTCTAGATGATAGAACATGGCACATGAAGTAATCAAGACAAATCGGTTTCACTTCTTAATAAGAGCATTTAGAGCAATATCATGCCAAATAATGGTTAAAGAGTCACCAGAAGAGCCAAAAGGTTATCACAAAAATTATTCTTCCCCATGCAACTTAATACAACCGAAATTCGGAGGGGTATTCTTTCACAGTTCACATACAAGAGACTAATTTTATTAGTACCAAACAATCCAAAAGTCTTCACATAACAAAACGAGACTAATTCCCTTAATAAAGTCGTCACACCATCCATCATAGGAAAAAGTCGCCCGATTCAACACAAAAATATTCCTCAGAAAAGAACCGTAGCATAAAGAAAACCCAAGGAAATACTACTATAGAGATAAAAATAATATAAACTAAAACTACTAAAGAAGATAAAATAAACACTGAAGAAATAAAAATAAAAAAACTAAAATCTGGTAAAGAAAATAAATTAACAAAAGTAACTAATTCTAAAGGAACAAAAATAACAAAAAACTAAAAACTACTAAAGAAAGAAAAATAAATAGAATAACAAAAGCGACTAATCCACAAATATATCATTAATCACAAATTACGCTCGACAAGAGCACATGATAAGTAATAATAAAACAAGCCTGACAAGGGCACACAATATCCATACCACAAAGTAAGCCCCACAAGGGCACCAATTAAGCATCAATGTACAAACAAAGTGTACTCCCTAAAGCCACCCCTAACTAAAAACATTGCAGTGTCCTCACTGCACAATATCAAAATAAAATAAGAGTAGTTTAAGGGTCTACCTGAGGTCTACATCAGACTAGCATACTGCGGGAGAAAGGCTAATGACTGTCGTGAAGAACTCTCGGTCTCTTCCTCATAAGTATCATCATCATCATCACCGTCACCACTCGACATAAAGGATTACTCTTCGCTATCATCATCGTCCTCAACAGGTATCTTCCTATTTGTTGCCCCAATTTGAAGATGGCCTTGATGCCTCTCCACATCTTGATCATAAAAAACCTGCCCTTCTTATTGTTTTCCGCTTTCTCCTTTGAAGTCCGATTGAAGATCTACATGTGCCTTGGCCAAGTTGCCATAGGCTTCCTCGAGTTTGCCAACAGAAGCTCCCAACTTCTCATGAGACTCTGACTGCTTTTTTTTGTGAATCTAGGTAGGTCTTCATATCTTCCTTGGTAAAGTAATCGGGCCTAGGATGGGGTGTGAGGGTCCACTAGGGAGCTGTGACACTAAATCACGGATAAGGACACAATGAAGTTCATCATCCCAAATGATCCCTCAAGCAATGCTGCCAATGAGGATGACTCTGGGCCGACACCGGTAGTGACTTTACTCTTCTTGCTCTTTATCGCACTACCCTCGCCCGTTACTCTCAACGGATAAAAGGGTTTGTCGGTCGGTAACCAATGATCAGTGATATGCACCTCAACCTCTGCCTGCCTGCACAACTCTGTAATTAGTGAAGGAAATATCAACACTGGGCTGTCGTCTATCAAGTACTCTCTCAGCTCCTGCAGGATATAGTGGTCTACATTCACAGGAATACTGTCTAGAATGCATGCAATGATCAAGGCTCTGGTATATGAGACATATGGAACATTTCCACGTGGTGATACCCTGTTGTAGAGTATGTATAGCCACATTTTGGCTTCTGCATTGAAGTCGATCAACTTCAAACCCTTTATCCCGTTGGCTCATTTTGCTCTCATGATTGCAGGGTAGAGTTTGGAAACAAGCCATTCTCCGTTGTTGCAATGATCCTTTTCTCGCACCGGCTTAAGTGGATGGTCATGAAGCCTGAGAATATCATTAATATGTTAAGTCTCAAACCTTAGTGTTTTGCCCCTTATGGTGAGTTGTGGGTCAACGGATTTCGTATGCTTAAGATTAGCATAAAATCACGAACCCACTCCTTAATGGCTTTGCACAGAGTAGGAATGAAGCACGACCAGCCGGAGGTTTGTAGACGACCATAGAATTCCGAAAGCAGCTCGACCAATTTATCCTTGGCGATCCCTTTTTCAAGAACAAACCTTTTGTAAGAAGGTTGTCATAATACCGGCAATGACAATCAGCAGACAAGAAGCGTGAATTATCAAATTGTTCCTCCGCACTCTCCTCCTCAATTTCATGATCAAGCAGAGTATTTTTGTTCATGTTCGTGTCCATTTTAGCTCAAAGGACCTTAAAAAATCAAAACAATGTTAGAACGGCAGTAGAATCATGTTAAGAAATTCAAAACAATGCAATTAGGCCAAAGAATCAAGTCGAATGGCCCCCATAATTTCTAGTTGCAATGCTATTGGAATTGCTAAATTTTCCCAGTTTCCGCACCTGTGGAAAAGCCATCGCAGGTAGAGTCCCGCTTATACGAGTTTTCTATCGCTTCTGTGAACATACCCAGTTGACCAGAAATCGCACATGCAGAAAGGGCCTCGTAGGTACGGCCATATTTGCACTTCTGCGATGTTCTTCAGGGGTTTCATGAACCCAGAACCGCCAACTCTTCTTCAATTTAAACATAATTTTAGCACATAATTTATGTTCAATAATTCTAAATTAGTACAATACATGAACCTACGACTCTATTAAACCTGTTTTTATGGTACATAGCGACAAACTTTCTCTCGGACAATTCGTCGAACACAAGACAAGCAACATGAAGGTATGTTTCTTGAAACAAATAAGGTACTCAGAATTCCCCAAAAATTATTTTTCAACAACAACAACAACTATGCACACTCTCAACAAATTTTCATCACTCCTAAAACTAACATTGATAATAAAATAAAATAAAAATATGGGAAAACGGGATTGTGGGAAAAACAACAGTGGAGATGAAGAAGAAGAAAAAGATAAAAGTAGAAGAGAGGAGTAGAAAAGAGAACTGAGCATGATACCTGTGTGGTCTTGTGCGTCAGAACTTATGTGTGAGCGGCGGTGAAGAGGAGTAGCATGAGAGAGAAGAGGGAGTGTTGAGATTTGGGGAAAATTAGAGTCTCACCTGACTGATGAAGGGTTTTGAAATTTACATGTTCGACCGCTTCTGCGGAAAGGTTAGCGCTTCTGCGTGTGTGCTTCTGCGGTTGGCACACCTATTATGCGATTATATTGCATCTGTGCTTCGTTGGGCGCTTCTGTGAGGCTGCATCTGCAGGTAATGTTCCGCAGATGCGGTTACATCAAATGATTGGAGCATAGATTTTTCAACCACTATTTTTATGTTCAACACCTCAAACTCCCCAATCCAACTCCAAAAAATTTGAAACTTTGCAGATTAGTCTAAAATAACATAATAAACTATTCTAAAAAAGAAAATTTCAAAAATGACAATTTTTTTTGAAAACAATGGGTTGCCTCCCACCAAGCGCCGCATTTAACGTCGTGGCATGACGGGGATCCACTTTACTACTTTTCTCGCCATTTTGACGATATGAATTGGACACCTAACTTGGAATCAAGATTGTGAACACGAGCGATGGGGGTGGTAAGTAGAAGATCAAACCAAGAATTAATTTCTTCATTTTGCACTTCTTGGCTTCCATATGAGAAATGTCATTTTGACTCCTTTTACCTTCAACCTATAAAATGTATGGCCTTTGTCTTTCCTCCTTGCAATCCCTCATTGACTTGCGTAGTTAAATTCCCATATCACCACACAATTCTAATGTTAATAAATGCTTGGAATGTGACTTCAAGCCTTCAAATTGAAATTCTTCCCGGGATTTCACATCCTCTTTTTCCCACGGACTAGAGTCAATCTCAACCATATTTTCAATTACACCGGTTGACTCAAATTCCATGTATTTCTTGGCATGAATATCAAGCATGGAGTTAGTTGGTGGATGTTCAATTCTTGATTCCTCAAAATAAAGCTCACTTTCTTCCTTGAGGCCGGGCTCTTCTTGATATCTTTCCACACTCTCAAGTTGGTGGGCATAGTGAGCCTCAACCAATATTTTCACTTGAATTTCCAAGGTGCAGATATTATCATCATTTTGAGTTAGTGCTTGTTTTAAGTCCTCGAGTGCCAAGTTGTGCTTCTCCTCATTTTCAATGATGGCCTTCATCATGAGCATCATTTTCTAATTTTGAGGATTTTCGGCATCAACCTTTAAGGAAGGTTGTTGGATATCATTCACTTACGAGGCCTTTTGGACCTCTAAAGCTTCAAGCATTTCTCCCGTATGTAAGTGCAACCTTTCAAGCGCCAAATCATTTTGGAGGCTAATTTCCAAAAGCTCCTCGAAGGAATTTTTCTCTTTGTTTCCTTCTTCAAGTAGGCATTCTAACATGAGCTTGAACTCTCCATTTTGACCATGCTAAATTTCTTCCACTTTCATATCCCTATAATTTTCATCACAAAAAGTGGAATCATCATAGCGGGGGCTTGGGGAAGTGAAGGGAAAATAAGTACAATTATCCCAATGACCATTTTGATGACCATACTTATCACAAATACTCCACTCATGGGTTTGAGATTATGAGAACAATCCGCCCCCGGGAGAATTTAAATGATTTTGCCAAGAGTGTGGTCCTCCACAATAAGGAGAAGGGTCATCAAAGTAAGTATGAACAACCACCATCCGACCAATTTTCATTATGCGATGCTATCTTTAAAAAATTATGAAAACAAATAAGAAGATAAAGGTAAGAAAAATAATTACATAAATATTCTCAAGTATGGCAAAAGCACTTACGCTTACTTCTCAAACAACCTAAATACGCCAAATTCTTCCCCGACAACAACGCCAATTTTGATGACGTCCAAATACACTACTAAAAAGTAAATGGACACGGTCACATCCAATATAATTTACCCAACTATGAGTCGGGGTCGAATCCCACAGAGAACAATATACAGGCGGCGATTAGGCGTGTAAGAGAATTATCACCTATTAAACTAAGCCAAACACTAGAATGGTTTTGAGAAAATATTATAGCTAAATGCGGAAATTTATACTAACCTAGAAAGAAAATAAATGATCAATGACTACAAGGATGGATGTACGAGGAATTACACTCAAGTAACGATCCAATGTATTACAAGATTTAACATATATGAGCGAGTTTATGCTAATTAGCCTCGGGTAATAATTATATATTAGCTTCTTCCAAAGACTAATGAGACTTCCTAATTGAATTATCCCTAAAACAATCAAGAGAGTAAGCAAACCCAAATATGGCTACAAGGAGTTCATCCTATCCCTAGGTAGAATCTGCAAAGTGAGGGTTAAAGCCTAAAATTCTTCTTAATTAATCTTTTCCAACCCCAAATTATCTTTTCCAAAATTAATTCGAAGATAATGGGAGAGTCATAGGGTTAGATAGTCCCTTTGGAAGCATTAAAGAACAAAAATAGTTAAAGAAACAATAACCCACTTTATAATAAATAAAAATAGTTCAATACATAAGCACAACAAAATATTTAATCCACACTTTAAATTTGAATATTTCCATAAACAAGATTCAAGTATTGGAAAAATACTACATACTTAAATATTCAATACAAAGCAAGGAAATAAAGAAATAAGCATACATGAGTAAGAAATTCTGAACCAAAAGCTTCAAATCTTCAATACCCAAGTGTGTGTGCTAGAACCCTAACTCCAAAACTTGTGTTCTCTCCCTAGATATGTTCAAAGTTTCTCAAAGATATGCCAAAGATGTGTTTTCAATAAGCTAAGACGTGTATTTGTGGGTTTGGAAATGAGAATATGTGAAATGCAAAGACCGTCTATAGGTGAAGCTCCTTGACCGCACCTCCGGAAGGATCCTCGCAGGTGCGACTACGTAGATGCAGATAGACTATCGCAGAAGTGGCCTTTGATGGAAACACTGACTCCACAGAAGCGGACACACACGAACAGATGCACCACCACATATGCGAACTTTAAGTGCATATGTGTGCCCCAAGAAGCGGTTCTTCTCTCGCAGATGCGATCACAGGGAAGGAAGCCTAATTCCGCAAATGCAGACCATTTCCTCGCAGATGCAAGGTCGAAAAATCAACCAGTGTTCCGCAGATGAGGATTCACTGAAGGAATTTGCAATTTGTAACTCTTTATTTCTCAATTCACCTTCAATTGAATTCA
This sequence comes from Nicotiana undulata, assembly GCA_005239495.1. NCBI lineage: Eukaryota > Viridiplantae > Streptophyta > Magnoliopsida > Solanales > Solanaceae > Nicotiana > Nicotiana undulata. The sequence continues at coordinate 80,489 of ML267936.1, forward strand.
ACTCTCCTCATAGCATCATTTACCTGAAGATCTAGCAATGCTCACCATAATCACATCATTTTATAATTAAAAGACACAAAAACTAAAGAAAAAAGACTAGAATAAATGGTAAAATCACCACTCTTCACTGTTCATTTGAACTTTCTTGAGAAAAAGGAGATGCCGCGTTTGTTGGAGAAGGAGGCGGAGTTGTCTCATGCACATGTTCAATGGTCTTTGGTTCTTCTTCATCACCAAAGTATGGAAGAAAACCATGTGAAGTTTCTTCCTGAGCTTCGAGTTCCATGCCAATTCTTCATCAAATTCTACATCCCGACTTACCACCACTTTGCCGCTACTCGCGTTGTATAGCTTGTAGCCTTTTGAAGTCGTATCATAGCCAACAAACAAATGCTTCACATTTTGATCGTCAAGATTTGCTCTCCCTTTATTTAGCACATAGGCATAGACTATGCTCCATAAGATTCTCAACTGCTTGACACTTGGATTTCTTCTACTCCATGCTTCTTGAGGGATTTAATATCTAACATTCCTTGTTGGAAACCTGTTGGTCAAATAACCTGCACAAGAAACAACTTCGGCCAAACATTCCTTGGGCATACTTTTAGCTTTCAACATACATCTATCCATATTAAAAATCGTTCGGTTCTTTCTCTCTGCAACTGCACTTTGTTGGGTGAATAAGGTACCACTGGAGGGCGACGAATTCCATGATACTGAAAAAAGTCATTGAATTTCTTTGAAGTGTTTCCTCTTTCGGACCTTAAAGCGTTTATTTTATAACCACTTTCTTTTTCCAGAAGTACTTTGAAATTTTTAAAAGAAACAAAATGTCACACCCCAACCTTGGGGAGCGTGACCGGCGCTCAACCGAGTGGACCAAGTCGAACAAGCCTTTCAAGCGTATCCCACCTGACTTACTTATATTCAAACGAAGGAACACTTCATCCTTTATTAACCCGGGGAGAAGTTAAATTACATAAACATACATGCGTTACTAGTTCAGTTTTCTTTTTATCCATTATGGAATAATCAAACTTCCAATAACACATTTCAAACTATGATTAAGAGGAATAAGATATTCACATATAACGGGTCTTTACAACATTCCCGATACCCATACATGACCCACACAAACGTCTACGGAGCCTCTATAGATACAAAAGACAAATACGACTATGCCGGTGACAAGGCCCCGGCTATACCTCGAAATTTAGTGACCTTTACAAAAGAAGTACAACAAAAACTACACATGACCCCGGGAGGAAGCAGGGCTCACCAAAACTGCTAGGAGGATAGAGAATGAGGGCACCACTATCAACGATCAGCGCTATCTGCAATAGAACCACCTACATCAATTCAAAGATGTAGCTCCCCCGGCAAAAAAGGACGTTAGTACCATCGAATAGTACTAGTATGTATGAACAAACTCTACTCTACGTAGAACAATCAATAAAGAAGCAGAAAGGCAGTCAAGGAAATTAAATAATGTTGCACAGAAACAAGAGGGACACAAGTAAGAGTTACATGGTTTCATATTTCGCTCTCCATCTTTTCGGTTAACATTTCTTTTAAAGCCAAGTGCCACCATTTTACAATGCCACTGTGTCTCTTACACAGAGTCCAATCTCGGCCCGACCGGCTAAGCCATCCCAAGTGAGACATCACCAACATCATGTTATATATTCATATTTGCGATGTAAATGCCACCATGAGTACATCATGGAGTCCGATCTCGGCCCGATCAGCTAAGCCATTTCACTTGAATCAGTGAGACATAACCAACATCATATTTTTGATGCAAATACCACCATGTGTACCTCATGGAGTCCGATCTCGGCCCGATCAGCTAAGCCATTTCACTTGAATCAGTGAGACATAACCAACATCATATTTTTGATGCAAATACCACCATGTGTACCTCATGGAGTCCGATCTCAGCCCGATCGACTAAGCCAAATCACTTTGGGACATAACCATATCAATTTAATTATTCAGTTCACATTCCTTTCCCATCATTTATCACACAGTCCTTAACACTTGGACATATTTAACAATTTGAGTCACATTTCCCTCTTTTAACCGTTCAATAACATCATCCTTCATATTAACAAGTATCAATATATAGTGAATTTGTACACATAAACAAGGAGCATGATAATCACAATTCATATAGTCAAATAGCATAGTAACATAGTAAATAACTTAGGGACAAGAATTTTCCAACTTAGCACAGTGAGACAATCAATTTTCATAGAATCAAGCAAGGAGCTCATACTAAATGCCCGGACATTAAGGAGATGATTATAAAAAGATTAAAGTTAGCCATACATACCTCGACTGGGTTTTATCCTTAATTTCTACAATGGTTTTTCGGAATCCGTTAGCCCCTTTCAATCTATTTAACAAAATAGCACAATCAAACCTTAATTAGGAATTCGACTATATACCTAGCTCATTTGAGCATTGCACCTATCATTATAAATTTGCTAGGGCCCCATCCCCATCCCTTTCTATTTTTACTTTTACTTACCCTCACATAGTTTAGAATTCCATGCATGCAAGGTCCCTATCCGTACCTCGAATAACTATTCTTACCCATGGCTCATTTTAGCTATAACAATGGAATTTAAAGTTGGTGCAGTAAAACATACCTCTTGGAGTGAAGAAAACTAAACCTATTTGATCCTTCCCAAGCCCTAGGTGGTGATTGTGGATATATCTTGATGATAAGGAAAGCTCTTCTCACACTAGGACCTCTCTCCCTCACTTTACAAAGTCAGAAAATGGTTTTAAATGGTTGGGGAAGTGCCTTATATTGATTTGGGGTCGGGTTTAAAATTAGAAATTTGGATGCCCTGACTCAACTATGTGGTCGCATATGCGACCGCAAAACGGAAATGCTGTCACGACCCCAAATCCTAACAGGTCGTGATGGCGCCTATCGTGGAACTAGGCTATCCAACCATCACTTTACTACGCATTTATTCAATTATAATAGTTCACAATTAAATAATAAGCAAGAAACCACATCACAATTTATATAAATAAGTCTTAACGTCCCAATAATAATCTAACCAACCTCCCAAGAACTGGAGTCAATATCCATGAGCATCTAAGAATAGATAAATCTAACTCTGCTAAAACTATAATATATATATCTCTGAA